>PVLC010017510.1:0-33599 GCA_004027655.1 Graphiurus murinus
TGTGACCTCAGGTTAATGCCTTAGCTTCCCAAGCTGGTTGCTAACTTCCACTCAGAATGAAAAAGCTAAATGAATAATGCCCAAAGCTATTTTCCATTCATACAGTCTATGATTCTAAAAACCACCCTTTGATATCTATTATAAGATTATATTTGTATATACTCCTGACTGAAATGTAATTTCATGCTTTATATTTTTTAAGAGAATGGTAACCATCATTTTGTCAATATCTTTTTCTGTTTATAAGTTAATTCAAGATGTAATCAATTGCTTAAAACATAAATTCCTACAGAAATCTGAATGCTCCAAGTGGAATACCATTTATTATATACAACTTTTAAAAGCCATGTCAATGACAACTAATTGAGTTTTTATTGTAGAAGAAAAGACTTCTCTCCTAAGGACATTTAACATTCTAGGTACATCTGCTAAGAAAATAGCAATAAAAAAATCAATTTTGCCTTTGTAAATTAAACAAATATTGGCAAAAGAAAAAAATGAATAATAGGTATAATAACAAGAATTCTAACTTACATAATAAATTCAGAAATGTGAATTCATTCTTTTTGAAGTTTTTGGAAGCCAACTCAATAAAAGCTGGATTTACATTTATCAATAATCTTAAAACTCAAAGGTCCCACTTAGGCTAAATTGTTTATTTGACAAATATAAAAATGAAGACCTTTTAAGAATTGATTGGCTCAAGATAGAGGCATTGATACTTTTTTTGGTGGGGGATTTCTGATACAGTGTGGGCATTTCTTTGTGTTTGATTCTATCAGTACTGAGGCAAATTACATCATTCTTTCCAAAGGCTGAAAAGCACATTCTAAAGCATTTAGTATTCATCAACTTAGCAATCAAGTACCACAAATAGCACAATAGCTATTATAAATTATTTGATTATGAATTTAATGGTTTGATGGTGGTTTCTTGTTTAAGAAGTTTCCTGTTTAGAAATTTATAAGGCATTAACAAAAATAGGAGCTATTATGAAATTAAGTGATTTCTTAAATAGAAAATCCATACAGCATTAATAAAAATAGGAACTCTGATTTGATAACAGATAGGTATAATTAAATAGTTGAAACAGATAAAATAGAAAAAAGAATTTGTTTGAAATAGGCATATTTCATCCATTATGAATATCATTAGCCTGAAAGTTGAAAACTACATTCAAAAATAAGAAAACTTACTTTTTCATATTTAAAGGGTTTTTTTAGTAATGCACAATGAAATTAGTTTTCCAGTCATGTCAAAAATACTGAAATTCCCTGCTACTTACATTTGTATTACCCGAATATACTCCATAGACCTCTGATGTTTCAACGCTATCAAACAAAAATGCAAATATCTTAAACTGACTATCCCACATTTATAATCACCTCAATAATGGAAATAAAACATTACAATCAACAGATCTTCTCATCAAAGTGTATACACAGTCCAAGAGCACGCCTGCACATGTGTGTAGCATTTAGCCCCATTTGAATAGCTAACC
This sequence comes from Graphiurus murinus, assembly GCA_004027655.1. Lineage (NCBI taxonomy): Eukaryota > Metazoa > Chordata > Mammalia > Rodentia > Gliridae > Graphiurus > Graphiurus murinus. Next base: position 1,502 of record PVLC010017510.1, read on the forward strand.
TTCAAGTTTCTGGTTTTCCTTTTCCATTCGAAGCAACAAGATTTGTTGGTGTATGGCCTTTTTCCACAAACTCTTTAGTTCTTTTGATTTCTTTTTCTCCTCAGCCTTTTCGAGGTCATCATCACCGGACAAGAAAAGAACCAGTGGCTCTTCCTCCATAGTGGGAGTGAGAGGGGACAGAGGTAGCAGCTCATTCCTGTCCAAGCCATCTGCAGAGAAGAAAACCGTGAGAGGCATTCCTTAGTAGTATCTCAGACTGCCCGAGTGTCTCCAAATGAACACTCCCTCCTCTTCATCTTCCACACTGAAAGGTGTTCACAAAGCCACTTTCCCAGTAACTATTTGTTTCTGGAACTAACGATTTAAGGAAATTCACTAGGCTGAATTCCCCTTCCAGATTTCCCTCTCACAGTGAAACGAAAGCATAGGTCATGCCACCACTTCTTCTTTTTATAGAAAAAGACCTAGAACAGAGTATAAGTCCAAAATGAACTGGCATTCCCCAGAGTCCAATGCTTCTGCAACACTTCTGACTGAGCTAAACAGGACTGAGAGGGTGAATATTAGAGACCCATGAAGGTCCATGTCTGCTCTCAGAATCTGGCAGGAAAACCGTAGCCAGACACCACAGGCCCACAGGTTCCCCCTCACGGAAAGTCTTCTTCCTCTTTTTTTTTTAAACTGGTACTGGAGTTTCGAACCCAGGGGCATTCTACCTCCGAACTACACCCTCAGCCCTTTTGTTTTTTAATTTTGAAACAGAGTCTTGCTAAGTTGCTGAGGGTCTCACCAACTTGCTGAGGCTGGCCTTGAACCTGCAATCCTCCTGTCTCTTCCTCCCAAATATTGGGATTTACCATGCCCAGCCCACAAAGTTTTCTTCACTGATCCTGGGAGCTCATCCTCTCCTTCCATTCCTAGCCATTCTCCACAGACTGCCAATTACTTTCCTACTAAGAAACATGGTCATATCTCTTAAAACATCTCCATGACTGCTTGTCTCCCTGAACAAAGTGCAGACTCCTGGGAAGAGGATAGTAGTCTAGCCAGCCCCTGGCCTCAAGTAGCCTTTCCAGCCTTCTGTCTCCCATGCAGATGCCATGCTCACTTTCTTAAAATCCTCAGACATGCTAAGTTTCCTTACATGACTCTAGAACTTTGCTAGGATTTGTTTCTCTCAGTGATGAGTTTATATATTTCCTTTTTCTGCAAAGCTGCCTCTGACCGTCCTAGGCAGAGTTCATTTGATCTTGGCTAATGCCAGCTGCTTTCTTCTCTTTCTCTTTGTAATCCACTGATTACTGCCCTGACTCTTTTAATTTACTCCCCCGGTGTTTTTGTTGCTTTTAAATTTTACCTTAGGGTTCCTTTTCTTGTTTCTTGAGTTGAACACTCAGTACACTCCCTTTTTTACTTTCTTGATTTCTGGTGAATGCATTCATGGTTATGAATTGCCCTGTAAATACCACACAACTGTGATATGCAGAGTGCAGCTCATTCTATTTTCTTCCTTCTAGTTCCTGGGAATCCAGTTTTCAGACACATGAAATTTTTCAACTGTCTTTTTTGTTGCTTTTGTTTGTTTGTTTGTTTGTTTTAAGGTCCTAGGGATTGATAGTAAGCAGGTGCTTTGCTGGGCATGGTGGTGTATACCTGTAATCCCAATACTTGGGAGGCTGAGACAGAAGGATCAAAAGTTTGAGGCCAGCTTCAGCAATTTAGTGAGGCCCTCCGTAACTTAGTGAGACCCTATTTCAAAATAAAAAAATAAAATAGGGCTGAGGTGTAGCACAGAGTTAGAATGCCCCTGGGTTCAATCCTCAATACTACAAAAACAAATAAGAAAAAACAAGTGCTTTACGGCCTTAGTTGTCTTTTAATTCATTCATTTCCTCCCTCCCTCTCTTCATTCCTTCCTCACTGTGGTCAGAAAATATAATACACATAATCACAACTGACTCAAATTTGTTAAAATATCTTTTGGCCAAGTACGTAATTAAATTTTATGAATGTTTTTGTCATGTGTACTAAAAGTGGATGAATTTTTCTACAGTGGCAAAGTTCTATAAATGTATTAGATCAACCTTGTTCAATTGTGCTACTCAAATATTAATCAATATTTAATTTTTCTATATCTAATTTCCAAAGAGGAATGTATTACAATCTCCCATGAGAGTTGCTGATTTGTTCATTTCTCCTTGAAACTCTTTTAAAGTACCACTTCCTAGCTCTCGGGGACGTGTAATAATGCCCATTCTCATTACTGTCACTCCTCGTTATTTACTGCTACATTTATTTGGCCCCTTTGGCCGTTTTTGCTCTCATTTCTGATAGGTCTCATATTAGGGAAAGCAGCCACACTCTTTTGGCTATCGCCTAGTTTAATAAATCTATTTCTTTACTGTTCAACATTCCAAGGACACTTTCTTCTTATGTATGACTCTTCTAAAGACTCTATTTCTGTGTGGTTTTTTTTTTTTTTTTTAATTTCAAAGTAATCTGTGACTAGCTGCAGTGGTACACGCCTGTAATCCCAGTATTTGGGAGGCTGAGACAGGAGCATTGCAGGTTCAAGGCCAGCCTCAGCAATTTAGCAAGCCCTTGTTTCAAAATAGAAAAATAAGAGCCAGGCAGTGGCTCATGCTTGTAATCCCCCTACTTGGGAGGCTGAGATAGGAGGATCACAGGTTTGAAGCCAGCCTCAGCAATTTAGTGACACCCTTTGCAGCTTAGTGAGATTGCTTCCACATAAAAAAATATAATAGGGCAGGGAGTATACTTCAGAAGTAGAATGTCCCTGGGTCCAATCCTCAGCACCATGGGAGGGAGGGAGGTTAGCTTGAAGGAGGTAGAATGCCCCTGGGTTCAACTCTCAGTATCAAAAAATGACAAGAAAAAAAAGTGTGATTTCTTTTCCAGCACTAACTTAGTTTCCTATGCATTGTGGAATAGGTCCAAAAACAAGTATTGGTAACTCATTCATTCATTCATTCATTCATTCATTCAATAAGCAGGTAATGAATGTCTGATGTGTTCTAACGATGCCTGGGAAGTAAAACACAGTACCAGATACAGAAAGACAAGTTAGTTTATTTCTCTACTGAAATCTCTTAGTCTCTTCATACGCAAAGCATTTCCATTCCATTCCCTGGGTTTGTGACACTCACAGGGGATTTCCTTGGGATCACACACAGACCTTGTTGCTGCATTGCCGAGGGAGACTTGTTTATGGGAGACGCAACCCGTAGGAAAATGCGCTGCCGCCAGGAGATTCGGCGCGGTGTGACAGGTGTCCCTCCGGCATTCAGGGACTCGTTGCTACAGGTGGATGAAGTCCTTTTTCTCCCTTCTCCATCACTGTGGAAGGTCAATGAATATATCATTTGTCAGTTAAACTGTGCAACATGGCTCTTCCCAATGCAATGGTAGCACAAGCCATTCACTTGTTCTGCTGCGGACAAGCACCAGGCACAGGCAGCCACCCAGGAAGTGGTGGCCAGGCACAGCCCAGGCAGGGGAAGCGCATCTGTTTCTACTCATTCCTTTAGTAGCCAAACAGTCCAGGTGCTAAGCTGAGGAATAGAAGTGCTTATATGGATATGTAAACGTGGCTTAAGTAAGGAACATGCTTTGCCAAAGAAATAAAATCAACAGTTTATTCTACACAATGTCAAGATTCCATAAGATGCACAGAAGGAGCTTCCCTTATAGCTCGTATACAATAAGCTGGTAAGGAGTTTCTGTGACTGTTAAGGTCCACTTGGAAATTGTTAGCTACAGCCAGGTGTGGTGGCTCAGGCCTGTAATCTCAGTACATGGGAGGCTGATACAGGAGGATTGTTGATTTGAGGACAGCTTCAGCAACAGAGTGAGACCATGTTTCAAAACAAAACAAAAAATAAAAAAAGGCTAGGGGTGTAGTTCAAAGATAGTATGCCTCTGTGTTCAATCCCTAGAGCCAAATAAATAAATAAATAATAAATAAATAAATAAGAAGGTGACTTAACTGAAGGTGATGGGGGGACACCCTAATGCACATGATATACTTTCACAATCATATTAAAGTCAATCACTAAACTGAACTTAAGAAGGGGGTGAGGGTTAGGGAATGGGGCAGGTATTAGGGAAGGATTAAATGAGAGATGTGTGCATGTATGCCTTTACCAGCTTGTACCTAACAAAGATGTATGATTACAATGCACCAATAATAAATATTATATTACATATATATATACACATATGCACATATATATAGAACAGCTGTCTTTATAGCAGGAATTCCTTATCGCTATTAAATACTATTTAATATGCTGACATGCATTGTGACTATCAGGGAAACAGTATATAGAAGTTCTCTAAGTTAGTTAAATTAATTGACTCCCTCCAGGGCGCGGGGGGGGAGTGTCACATCACTGTACATTAGAGCTTTGTGAAACTCACATGTGGAAAGACTGGTCTGCTCTAAGAATTTCATTTCCCAATAATAACCACTCTGGCTTATACTAGACCGACCTGTGATAAAAGGTCACTATGAATCAAAGTTACCTTTGAGACCAACTCTGTCCATAGCTAGAAGACCACACAGTAATTGTCACTATTCATGGTAGAAATATTAACTTTTCTTTAAGTTTCACAGTCTTTAAGCTTTTCTGAGAGAATGATGAAGATACCAACAACTTATAGGCAGTGAGGTCCACAGGTGGAGGAACAGGACTCTTGATAGAATAAAGAACTTCAGAATTTTGGACAGAAATGAAACGTGGCAAGAAGAGCCACAGCTTCTTACACTCAGAGGAGCTCAACAGTGCTGGGGCAACTCGCATACAGAGAGGAGATCAAGACCTGCCCGTTACATTATTATTCATTCTATGTAACTATACTTAACAATTATCAGGCAGTTCCGTTGTCTCTAATCTGGATCTATCTTCCTAGAAATACTACTTACGAATCAGCCAAATTAAGGGCAAGAAAAGGATACACCTATGCGCTGACAGCAGACACCAGGTACTACACTGTGTTATGTTTTAGGAAGTCAAGGGTATACACATCTCTCTAGAGTCACACCCCTTTTGCTATATATCCTGGATAAAATTTTAGCCCTATTAGATGTCCAATGTCCAAAGCTCCTTGCAATACTGAATAAATAGGTTGACCCTTATTTCTACTTTGGTAAGTAGTGATTCAAGTATTTCTCTTTTAGTGTCTATGGCTCACATGTCCTCTATCTAAGAGGTGTATTTTGGTAATACTATTGGTGTATTCTGTATATTAATCTTTTGGGGGTGGAGGGTACTGGGGATTAAACCCAAGGACCTCTCAGTCACACCCCCAGCTCTATTTTATTTCTTATTTTGAAGAAATAAGAACTAAGTTGCAGAGGTTCTCCCTAAATTGCTGAGGCTGACCATGAGCCTGTAATCCTCCTCAGATACTGGGATTACAGGTGTGTGCTACCATACCCAGCATGTGTATTAATCTCTGTCTCACTGGAGTTACTTGCTAAATATTCAGTTCAGGGGTATACTGCTAGCTTCTAGTGTAGTAATGGGAAACTATTAAGCCCACAACAAAAAACCGTTAAATAAATTAATGTTTTGTAAAACTATATGAAATATTAACTCAGGAAGTTAAGTAAAATGGACAAAAAATACTAACTGGACTAGCATGTCAGAAATAAATAAAATGTCTACTTTCTTCTAATTTTATTGGTAGTTATGACTTCAAGTCTTTCTGGCAGGAAGCACAGACTGAGCCCTTGGTGGCACCGATGGGCACAGACAATGACAATACTGTGAAAAAAACAACAAAAAGCACCTTCTTTCCAGCAAGTGCAGGTCCTTCCCTGTGTAGGAGGTTATCTCATTGATAATGTCCATTTTTAAATGAAACACTTATGTTACAGTACATGTTTCAATGCCTTACAGGGTAAATGCTTGACAACTATTAATTTCTCGGTCTATTCTAATAGCTTTACTAAACAAAGCCAGAGTAAACCACACCAAAGGGTTCTGAAATGTTCATATTTTAATATTGAAATTAAAATCTTTTTTTAAAATCACCTTTCTTGTTAGTGGCATATCAATCATTTACAAAGTACGAAAGATAAAATTGAATAGTATCCATATCAGTTGCATTATTGCCTGTAAAATATAAACATTGGGGGAAATATGTTATAAAGTAGATAGAAAAACTACCCTGACAGCAAACACTAATAGATACTTTAAGATGTTATTATAGATTTTTAAACCCTATAATCTGAATAAATTGTCAAATGATAGATATTCTTCCCATGTCTGGAATTTAATAGCCAGTAATAGCCAAAATTTAGCACTCAATATATAAGTTAGTAAGCCAGGTGGGGTGGTACACACCTGTAGCTCCAGTACTTGAGAGGTCGAGACAGGAGTATCAGTTTAAGGACAGCCTCAGCAACTTAGTGAGACTCTCAGCAACCTAGCAGACATGGTTTCAAAACAAAAAAATAAAACAGGGCTGGGGTGTAGCTCAGAGATATGATAATATAAACAGAGAGGGAGAACTTACAAAATAAACCACTGATTCCTTATCTTGTTCTAAAAAAATTACATCCTCAAAAAGGAGTTTGGTTGCTGAGATAAGGTGAAAGCTACTCTGCTTTTTTTATTTGGAAGTCAGGTTCCAGATCAGGATTTAACCAGTCAAGACACATATGCAACTTACAGCAGCTCACTGTTTGATTTACAATTAGTGGGCAATCTGACACTCTAAAGGCGGTAACTTAAAAAATCAAAATCGTATGAAACACTGAACTGAAATGCCTATATCTCAACTCAGAAACTACACTAGTATAGGGTGGGGGTGCGTCTTTTGTTTTTATATTTGTTTTTTGCTACAATATTAGTTTTCACTTTAACTTTTCCTTCTACTAAATTTAGCAGGTCAAGTATAATGTCCATTTTTCGAGTGAAAATAAAAACAAAACCGTATGTTATGTTTAATGATAATAACGCTAAAATTCACAAAAACATAGACTGTGTGTCTTTGCTAGGCATTGTTCTAAACATTTGAGGAGTATGAATTAATTTCATCCTCATAGCAACACACAGTAGTAATGTTATTACTATTTCCATTTTTAGTGAGAAACGTGATGTAGAAAGAAGCTACGTAACTTGCCCACAGTCGTACAGATTATAAGAAAGGGAGCCAGGACTCAAAACCAGGCAGTCCAGAAGCCACACTGTGGTTGACTTTGCTAAGGCACATATTCCTTGCTACAACGCTCTGCAGGACCAAAAAAAAAAACAAAGCTGTCACCACTCCCTGGATTCTCTGTATTTTGGGTGTCAAAAATCAGTCTCTGATTAGCATAAAGTCTTTTGGATGGGTACTTTTCTTTACATTTTCTAATGGAATCATTTATTATAGCAGAGAACTAACTTCAAAGCACTAGGTGCTTGATTTCTGTACATGTCTCACTTCTACTTTTTGCTTTAAAGCAAATTCAAAGTAATGGAATTCAAAATGTACATACATTTATTTTAAATAGAAATAGAAGGACCAAATAAAAATACCTTAATATAGTAGAATATACATATATTGGTATTTTAATCATCTTGACATTTTTAAAGTAATGAAACACATTATAACCAATCCTTTTTTTTCCCCCCCCATAAAATCTTTTGCCTCCTTCTTTTGTGTTTTGGAGTATCAACATGTGCATTATTAAATTGTTTCCCAAAAGATATATTCAAAGCCGGGCATGGTGGCGCACGCTTGTAATCCCAGCATTCGGGAGGGTGAGACCAGAGGATCCGGGTTCGAGGACAGCCTCAGCTACCTAGTGAGGCACTCCGCAACTTAAGAGAGATTCGGTTTCAAAATAAAGAATAAAAAATAGGGCTGGGGATATAGCTCAGAGGTAGAATGCCCCTGAGTTCAATCCCCAGTACCAAAAAAAAAAAAAAAAAAAAGATATATTCAAGGAAAGTATTCTGTGACAGCATTTTCTCTATCAAAAATTTATAAAATAAAAAAATGAATAACTAGGAAGGAAGTACAACTTGGAGAATTCCAACCCATTTTTGTGTTGGTGTATTCTATGTGTACTTTCTATTACTGTTTACCAATTGACTGAGAGCCACAATCTCTGACCACAGCAGGGGGTTTTGTAAGGGGAGAAAATATCTCATCTTATGCTTATCATCATGTAGGCTGAGGATGGCTATTTTGCACCAGTTAAAAGCTATGAATAAGCTGGGCATGGTGGTGCACACCAGTACTTGGGAAGCTGAGACAGGAGGATCACAGGTTTGTGGCCAGCCTCAGCAACTCAGTGAGGCTCTCAGCAACTTAGTGAGACCTTGTTTCAAAAAAAAAATAAAATGTAGTTCAAAGGTAGAATGCTCCTGGATCCAGTCCTCAGTACAAAAAAAAGAAAAAAAAAACCTATGGATCTATGGATATAATATGAACTCCTTAAGCTGTAAGCTGTAAGATAACTTTTTAACATACCCTTGAACGGTTATCTTCTTCATCACATCAACTCTGAAATTAACATTATACTTCTTATGTTAACACAGAATTTTTAATGTGCATTTGCCTGCTTTAATAAGAATCAATTCACTGGACATGGCACAGAATGAAGCTGTTCTAATGACCACTTTCCTGCTAGGGCAACGGGGATACACTCGTACAAAGACAGACTCTTTTGCTGGTTTCACTGATGTGTTCTGCTAAAGAGCAAACTCCCTATCCCCCAACTCCCTGGCACCAAACCAAAGACCACTAGCATCATGAAACCCAAGTAAATGACTGCACACTGGCCAGATCCATCTAAATCACAATGCATTACAGCTTCGAAGCAGACAACAAAGTTTGATTAACCCAATAGCAACTACTTAACAGAAAGCTGAAAAAGCTTTCCCTTTGTAAATTCCTTAAGAAAACCTGCATGGAATGACACACTGATGGAACTTCCATTGTCTTCTGCAGGATCCACCATACAATTTAACTCATAATTGCATCAGGTGCACAAAGAGTTTATGTAAATTCTGACTCTCACCTGGGTACACATCCGCTGTCCTATGGAACATCTTTACTAACCAGATAATACTGAGCTTGAACCATTGTAGTGGAAATCAATATACAGCATCTAAGCTCTGAGTCAAAAGATTAGTCAGTGGAACAATACATAGGAAAAAAAGAATGCAGAGAACAGTTTTATTTCTTAAACTCTACACACTGAATCAGCTACTTTAAAAAAATGTTTTATACATCGGAATTTAAAATATCTCTGAGTGGCTCATATCTTTATTCACATCCTTATAGTCTAAGATAAAAAAAATGATACCCAACCCAACAAAATATAAAGCTTCTTTGAGGCTCAATCTAATCTTGTGTAAAATAAGAAAATTATAAGCCTGACAATCTATAAAGGAAAAAACAGATCTAATCAAACACCTATGATAGAATCTAAAAGAGCACAAATTAAAACAAACATTTCTATTAGACTTTTAAAAACAGATAAGTATTCTTTAAATGAGCATACATCCAAATACCAAAAAAAGAGAAAGTGTAGATCAATTACAAGTCTCAGAAAACTCACTTTTTATCTTGCCAATATAACCAAAAGTTTTTTTCTGAGAACTTTTCTCTCCTAGACAGTACATTCTAGCTCAATCTTTAATATTAGGCTTTTACTGGAGCTACAAAAAACAAAAATCTAAATGTTAAGGTCCTCAAATAAGAAGATGGGCACCTATGTTTCTCATGGGGGTTGTGATAGAGGCAAAGTGTAGACACTGGAACAAAACAGAGGAAATGTTTACAGTTAAACTGCTCAGCAGTGATTCTGGATGTTTTCCACAGAGAGCACGTGAGTCACAAGGAAGAGTGTCCCCAAGAGGTGGTGGCATTTCCATAAAAAGGAATAAGGTGTTTTCCTGCTTCCAGACCAATGGGGCCTCTGCATGGCTTTAGCAGTATCTCAAAGTGAGGAACCCAACAGGAAATAAGATGAACAGAAACAGATTAATCCTCCTCTTCAGGAGGAAAACAGATTCCACTTTATGAATATACATTGTTGTGGGGTTTTTTTGTTTGTTTTAGGACGATCGTGTCTGCATCTTCATAGAGTTTAGAAGAAACTCCTCATATGGACATATGTATCTGTCAACTGGAAAATTCACTTCTATTAATTTAACATCAACATTAGGCTTTGACTAAAGGCCACAGCAGAGCTCTAAGGAAATTTCAGTGTGGAATAGAGTAGAAACGGGATTTCTGCTTTTGATCAGCATTTCAGAGAGTTATTCATGATCTCTGATTACACCAGGGTCGCATTTTCCCTACTACGTGGACCTCAGCAGTCACAGTGTACATCCAGGAGGCAACCAGAACTGCTTCTTAGACTAATGGTGACATTCAGGAAAACACTGAGATCTCTCATCACCTTGATTCTGAAGCACTGTCCTGTCTAGTACAACAGGAAAACAAGGAATGGCGTTAGCATACAGATACCATGCCTGAAATCAGGACTTAGACTAAAAACACAATTCACAAGTCATCAATAGTTACTTCAATAATGAACCCTAGTGAGTAATTGTACTACCTTTATTAGTGAATACAAGAGAACTATAAAACCATAACTGTACCACAAAACTTAATCAGCAAAAGCCTTATTTTTCTCATTGAAAATTTTTTTAAGTGAATAGAAATACTATCACTTTTTAAAAAACTATCATTTGCTTTCAACAAATGAACTTCAATACAAATAATTTTCTAAACATAAGCTTAAAACCTCAGAAGCAGTTGTAAAGAGTAATAAAAATGCAGAAAGGATATTTGATAAACAGATGCTATAAAATATATCATCATATACAGTTAATAGTTTAACTGCTAAATGAAATAATGTTAAATTTTTTATAAATTAACTTGAAGTAAGATAAAGCAAAATACACTTATTCTCTTTCATCAATTCAATCTTATACAAATGAATCTATTAGCCAACGAACCATGATATTAAAGAAGATTAGCTCTTTTTCTTTTTTCAGACTAATTCAGAATGGTGGTTCCAGAGAAGGATGTCTAACCTGCATTTAATATTTCTAATTAAAATGTTTTTTAAAATAATATTGTTGCCCTATATCCTACATAATCCTATTCCCTACTTGATTATGTAAATTTAGAAATCTAGTTTTTGCAACTAATAAAATATAAGGTACCCAGGTAACAAGAAAATCAAAGTTGATAGTATAAGGAACCTCTTTCCCTCACTACTACCAATAATCAAACAACCAGAAACAACCCAGATGTTCACCAGCAAGAGAGTGGATAAGCTGCAGTGTGTTGAATGGAATACTACACAGCAATAAAAATGAAGGAGTTAAATGAGACAAAAGCAGAAATGAGTCTCACAGGCTTCAAAGTCAACAATGGTCCCTTTAGGAGGGTCCCAGCTTAGCTTACCACATTCCAGAAGCTACCAATACTCCACTAAGAATTTGAACAACCAGTATAATTTGATACACAATTTTGAATTCTAAAAGAGGTAGTTCTCCAAGAATAACTGCAAGATTCTATACCATTCCATTTATATTTCATTTAGAACCAGACAAAGCTAACCCATGAGAGGCGAGGCCAGCTGGGTGGTGACGGATGGCAAGGTGAGGGGCTGCGGACTGTGGAACCTGGAGCCACTCCTGGGCGGGCCCTCCGCCATGTGCTCCAAGCCCCTGACCATGCACTTTCCAAGGAAAATGCTCTTCTTTTTTTAAAATGTACTTTTGACCGATTCATTCTATGCTATCAAGCTAAAAGAACGTAGAAGGGTATACAGAAAAGTACGTTCTGGATTTTTAGAACATCTCACAACCAAGATAACACTTAAAAGTACTGAAAATAGAACGAAGTTTACACCCCACAAATTGCAAAGTTCTCCCTGTTTAAATACAAGTGAGCCGGGCGTGGTGGCGCACGCTTGTAATCCCAGCATTCGGGAGGCTGAAACTGGAGGATCCGGGTTCGCGGCCAGCCTCAGCTTCCTAGTGAGGCGCTCCACAACTTAGTGAGACCCAGTTTCAAAATAAAGAATAAAAAATAGGGCTGGGGGTTTGGCTCGGAGGTAGAACGCCCCTGAGTTCAATCCCTAGTACCAAAATAAATAATAAATAAATAAATAAATAAATAAATAAATAAATAAATAAATAAATACAAGTGAACCTCCAAATAACATAGCTACCAAAAGCCGAAACTTTTTCTACCAAAAACTAATGTACGCTTGCCCTTGGTATACTTCTATCACAATGAGGTATGGACAACTACGAGAAGCTGTTGCAATACTAGGCAGGAATTCCTGCAAACGAGCAAATAACCTCATAGTAGACAATATAAGTCATCTTTAAGAGAAATAAAACACTTCTTTCATAAAGTACATCCCATTCCCTGGCAGTCTTTGACCTTCCTGGTGCTATTTCTAATTCCCAATTTTCAGGCAAGGTTCTCTTTCAGGAAGGAAACTAGGATTTTTCCATAGGCTCACTTTAACAGAACAATGAGAAACTGCAAACAGATTTGTCAACGAGGTATTGTAGCCATGTTAGTAGGCAGGATTATAGAGATAAGGCAAACTGGTATTTTCGTGTATGTACGTTCTCGATTCCCTAAATTCACTGCAGACTCCATGCATATTATGGTATTCCTGTGGCTAGCTTTCAATGAAACTTCTCCCACAAGGCTGTCCACTAGAAATCAAAGTCAGCATTTGAACATGACTAATTCAGTGGAAAGTTAAGATTTATAATTACAATAGTCCATTATTAATTACCTTACTTACAATAAAAACAAAATGGGCACTCATGGACGGAAGATACTTAGAAATAACTCAAAGATTTATCTAATTTACTTGCTCAGTGAGGGTTATCCTATCTATGCTGACAATTAGAATTTAAAAGTCTTTTAAAATGAAATAGGTCAAAAGAAGATTCAAGAAGCTTTTTGTGGCACACAGGCTGGCTGACAGCATGCATTCTTGTCCTTGACTACAAGAATTGCAATTACCAAACAACTGGAAATAACTCATTTGTCCATCAGAAAGAGTGGAAAGCTATAGTGTATGCAATGGAATACTATGCAGCAATAAAAATGAATGAGTTGAATGAGACAAAAGCAGGAATGAGTTTCATACAAGTCTAAGTCAACAATGACCCCTTTAGAAGGGTCTCAGCTTAGTCCACAATATGCCATTAAAAATTTGAATGCTTGGTATAATTTCATGTATGATCTAAAATGACAAAAAGAGGTAGTTTACCAGAAATAGCTACATCTCATTTTATGCAGGTAAAAGAGCAAGAAACACCATTTAATAGGCTATATATTTTCCCTATTGGGGACAAGAAGAAAACAAAATTGAATGGCTACAAGAGTCAAAAGTTTATCCCATGTTAAGAGTTGCTGTCAACATAATCTTATACCCATTACTTGACATACATTGAGACTCAGAAAACTAAGACATTGAAATTTTTTTTTAAAAAAATGCCTAGGAAATATTCTGTGTGCTTAAAAATAAAGAGATATTGTACCTATCCCTTTAGTACAGCTATTTCAATCAGTGGCTTTGGGTTCCATAAAATACATCCAGAGATGCTAAGAAAGACAAACACGATCAGGGAAGTTTACTGAGTATGTGTTAGCCCAAGCAATACAAAGTGTAGACTCTGGGCTCCAAGGCAGAGAAACACAAATAATACTGAGCAATTTATCTCAAAAAGGTAATCATGTCATAAAACACTTTTGAAACCACTGGTTTATAAAGCTTTCTTAATTAAAATTCATTGAAATTGGAGTAGTATGTTAGAAACAGATTAGAACAAGCACACAGCGGGATGGCATAAATGTCACTCTAACATTAAGCGGCCACTCTTTAGTAATATATCAGTATATCACTGCAGAAAAACTTTGCTTTGCAAAACAGAGGACACTGATCTCACCTGATTTCATTTTCATACTGTGGGGACAGTCTACCTGAATTCTGGTAAAAGCTTTTCAGGAAAGAGGGGGCAGTGAAGGAAGGGGCAGAGAAAGAAGTGTGAAGACTTGGAAGACTGGAGGAAGAATAGCTCTCCTTGTGCATGCGCCGAACCGAGGGAAGAATGCTGAGTACAGAAAATACAGCAAAGTTGTCTTAATTTATATTTCAGCGAAATCTTCATTCACTTTGAAAAAACATATAAACAGGTTCTTGCTATTGACTTAACCTTTTCTTTAAAAGCTCTAGGCTGGAATTTACACAGGGAAAAAAAGAAAAGACAAAAAAAAAAAAAACCCCAACAACAACAAAAAAAAGTACATGCAGTTCTCTAAGTAATTGCCTAAAAAGCCCCACTTGATCCCAAGTTGAGTCCCTTGTCTATGTAGAGATGATCTCTCTCTGTTCACCTGTGTTCATCTCTAAAAAAAAAAAAAAAATTCTCAACAACTCTAGGACAAAAAGTGTTTGTTTTTACATGCAAAAGACACTTCATGGTGGGGAAAGTAGGAAAGCACAAATAATTGTAGGAAAACCAATTATGTTTCAGAAGGGAAAACCGATTATGAGCAGTTCAAATACTTTAACTATTTTAAAGATAATAAACCCTTCTAACTGTTGAAAGACAACATGCTTGGTTGTTGGAAGTCATCATAATACCTTTGGCTTCATAAACATTAATATCCCTGTTCTTTTATGAAGCCTGTGAAAATTGGACCAATCTGGTTTAATCCTAAGCCAGAAATCTGCCATGTGGTTCTTTTTTTTTTTTTTTTTTTTAAGAAAATTCTTCATGTAGCAAGTTTTTATAAGGACATAGGTGGCATCTTTTTATATTGACAGAAATTCTTTGAGCTTATACATTATAAACATTGAAAACAGGAAAGAAATTAGATATCATTTACAGTCTAAAATAATTGACATTTTTAATTCTTAAAAATAATTTTTCCTAGGGAAAAAAATTATTATCTTGGGTAAATATAAATGAAGTAATCATCTAAAAAATCTTGGTATGCCAATGAGTACTTAATCTCCTTCACACACACACACACACACACACACACACACACACACACAGAAATCTGAAGATAGTTGTTGGTTTGTTTTAATATCATATATATCTCTAGAATTTTGAATCATTCAGAAAACAACAATAAGAATAATTAAAAAAACCATGCTAATAAATCTGATAGCACTTGGTATAAGTATGAGCCTTTTTAATTTGAGTTTTTAATTCAAGTTGTGTTTTAATCTCTAAGTGGCATCCCTTAGCCAACCCTGTTTTCTTTATCAAACTCATAGGCATGGAAGAAAAACAAAAGTAGTTTTAAGATGCTCCCTGGATTGTTATAACAATATGATATGATGACACCTAAGCGCTCAAGTCAAAGCCTTCAGGAAAATAAAATAAAGCCTGTTAAGTGTCTGATCTGTGGCATAATCATTCTACATCTCCAGGTTGGCTCCCTTTGCTCGGTCTCACCAAATGTCAAGCAATTTTGTCAAATTACTTTTCGAAATACCAAGTGAGATATCGTCTCATTGGCATTGCATCTGATTAGGCTATGTATAGTCTTCTTTATAAATGCCACTTTATTTTAGATAAAATTTATAGTAGTAGCTTTCATATTTAGCTTTAATTTCTTCTGTAGTAAAATTCAGGCAAACATGATCTCATGGGTAATAAGATAACTTCTCCTGTGACTTCTTTTAAGCCTGGAATTCTATTGGAAAATCATAGGAAGGTCTGCCTCTCTGCTGGCTTCCAATTTGCTGATTTGACTGTTTTACAGCCATCCTTAGGTGAGTAATGTGTGCTGTCTGTTAAGTTTTCAGACAAAGCAATTGCATGGTATCTTGTTTTCTCTATCTTCCTAAAGGAAAAAAAAAATGTTTTCATCCAAAATGCCTTAACTCTTCTCTCTGGATGCATCTTAACCTTGACCCATAAGCCTCAGCCACTGAGGTCAATGAATTTAGTATAATTTTTTAGGGTCTTTCTAAAAACCAAAAGCTGGCTACCACACACAGTCACCATCCACCTCAACTCCAGAGTGACCGGCCGACTTAGGGTGACCTGCAGCCCTGACCTCACGGTGAGGGCAGAGGCCCGCTTACCTGCACTGCTCGCTGGAGCTCTGCCTGAGCAGGGGGGAGCGCACACCCAGCGCCCGCCCCTCCTGCAGGTTCAGCCTTCTCCTGCTGCTGGAAGGTGGGTGGCTGAATGTGTGCGCCCGTCTTCGAAACTGTGGGGAATCCGAGTCCTCCTCTGGGAACGCTTGCCAAGCAGAAGACAGTGGTGAGGCTGGTGGTGTCCCCGGAGGAGAGTCCCCTGGCGAGTAGTCCTGAAACGCAAGCACCAGTGAGGCCCCGCAGCCCTGCCAAAACCAAGAGCTCAACAGAGACAGGGGCCTCCGCTCCCTCCTGAGTCAGGACAAAGCTGGGGTTTTTTTTTGTTTTTTTTTTTCTTTTACTCAATCCATGGTGAAGGCTAATCAGTATCACCACAGCCCACTTGTGATAAGCAGCTGCATGAAGACATCCGTGTATGCTAGGCCAGAAAGTGAAAGGGACGATAAGAAAAGGTGCTCTTTCCCCTGACGCTTTATGGTAAAATGCTACAGCGACCACACTTCTCTCCTTGGTGCCAAACAGATGAAAAGAGACCATGACCCGAAGAGGGTGGAGACTGTGTTTATGTGTCTGCTAATTTCCGTGACACATGCTTCCTGCACTGTCAAAACAATATCACAACCTCCAAGTGCCCAAGTCTGGTGTCAAAGCCCTCAGGAAAATCAAATAAAGCCTGCTAAGTATCTGCCCTCACTCTGGATGTTTCTATCCCACTACTTGCTCCCCGAGGTAAATTTCTTTTAAAAGACATGAAAAACAGGAAATGAACGAGAAGTGAGCTCGGCTGGAATGCATCTCCCATTGCATGGAGAGACATCATAAATCTTTCAATTCAGTCAGGTATGCTGCTTCTGCTTCCCAAAACAGGCACCACTGTAAAAATGTGTAGCTTGATAAACACAGAGGAGAGATAGCAGACTCAGACATAGCTAGACTAAGTCCCCAATTCCATCAACAGAAAGCTTAATAAAAATATTTTTAATATCTTTCCACTAAAAACAAGGGTCACAAATGCCTCAGGTTATATTTTGTATAATGTAGGAGGCAGGAAGCCAAATCTATGAGCTAATATATACATATATATATTTATATACTTATTTTATATATATAATCTATGAGATAAAGAGCAGGCTAATGTCGCAGTTGGAAGTAATAAAACAACAACAACAAAAAAAGAAAAAAAGGGGGCATTCATGGTGCATGCCTGTGATCCCAGTACTTGGGAGGCTGAATAGGAGGATTGCAGGTTAGAGGCCAGCCTCAGCAACTCAGTGAGGCTTGACTCACATCAAGTTGGAGAGACTCTGTTTCCAAATAAAAATAGAGTAGGGAGTGTAGCTCAGAGGTAGAATACCCCTGGGTTCAATCCTAGCACAAAAAAAAAAAAATTCACTGTGCACACCTAGTAATGGATGCTTTTCTAAAGCTGCTCTGTCCCAACAGAAGAAGCCCTAACTGAATGAAGACCAAGACATTGACGGTCAGAATCTCCTGACTTAAAATAATAAAGCCTTGAAAGAAAAGCTGGGCATGGTGATGCAACGCCTGTAATCATAGTACAAGGGAGGCTGAGACAAGAGGATCACAGGTTTGAGGCCAGCCTCAGCAATTTAGTGAAACCCTCAACAACTCAGAGAGATCCTATTCCAAAATAAAAAAAAATAAAGAGGTCTAAGGCATGTAGCTTGGAGGTAAAATGACCCTGGATTCAATACCCAGTAACACACACACACACACACACACACACACACACACACACACACACACACAGAGCCATAAAGGACCTGTAATAAATTAATTAGGCATGCATGTTACCATATCAGTGTTGGTTTTTGCTAAGTTGCAGTTTGTAGTAAAGAGAGGAGCGCAGATTAGATACCTTCTCCGAAGCAAGACTGTTAGACCGTTCAAAGCTGTCCATACTTCCAAGCCGACCTCTCATTCTGTTAGCTCCCTGAATAAAGAGAATAAAGTAATCCCTTAAATGGGTTGCATTTTTATTTCAAAACTATGGAAGGCAATTTGAGGTTGCCTCTCCATCTGAGCATTAAATTGATCATTTGAGGGTTCACTCAAACTTGTCAGCTCTATTAAACAGCCCTTACGGCATGGTAAATAGAACTACTTCCAATCTAGTCTCATTATTTCTAAGTCAGCTGTTAGAGTATGCGATACTCAGGGCAAGCTTTCAAATTATTTGGGTTATAAGGTTAAACATTCATCCTTAACATCAGTGAGAACTCCCCTAACTCTGCATCTCACACAGATAAATAACAAATACAGAAGGTATTCAAAACAAATCAAAGTTTTAAAGATAACGGTTTAATGGATACAATCTCCATACCATATATTACACATACTATAATCCACATTATAGGATAATAGGTTAAAAGCAAAATAGAAACTGTCTTCTAAAATGTATTCATTTTGTTTCATTCATTATAATATAATACTAAATTACTTCAATAAATCACTCCAGTTAGATATCAGTCTAATATTGGTGAGTTGGTACTTGGTCTTCTTTTCCTATAGTCCACTGGTGTGGATTTCAAAGATGATCTAAGAAGAAGAGACCCGTGGTCATCTCGCCTGTTCCCCTCACTTCACATAGGAAGGAACTGAGGCCAACTAGGGAAGGAAAGAGGCTTCCCTCAGCAGGCTGAGAACCACACCATCTAGAAAGTCATGAGAGACAAAGCACAGAAAGAGGAGTTCTGCATGACTTTGAAACAAATGGAAAAGTTCTAAATGGATTGATGGGACAGAAACACTACAAAATAAAAACATGGACAACAGTTGCATAGTGCTTGATGGTTTTAACATGTCTCCATACATACTTGGGTTTAATGGTGGGGGGAGGGGGTTGAGGGGATTAAATTTCATTTTAATTTTTCATCAAAGTAATGCCTGTACAAAATTTCAAAAGTCAAATTGTGCAATCAAAGCTAATAATGGAGCATGGTAGCCATAACCCCTTCTACCACTCTTTGAATCCCACTCCCCAAAAGCAAATCTTGAAATTATTTATACTGATGTTTTTTATATTCCACTCATACTACTCTTCCTTAATCTTTCCATTTCAGGCGCTATCTGTTGATGAGACTTTAGTATTCTTACTCCATTACCCACCCCACTCCCTCACACACTCATTTCTCTCTTTCTCTCCTCCCTCAATAGAGTTACAACCCAAATTTCAATTAAATCAGTATTCAGTGCTTAGATTATTATGACTTTGTAAATACTGTTTGCAGCTGAGCTACACATTTACTATGATTACATCTGATTACATCTCCGATCTTGTACATTTTGTTTCTTATGGAGTTGACGGCTAGGCAATCATGAATTTACTGCAAAACTCTCCAACAGATCACAATATGAACAAACATCACATAATCCACCAGTGATACGTTTTCTCCTTATCTCTGAGCTAGCCATTCTAAAGACCAGTATCTTCCTGCCCCAGTCTGCCCTTGCTCTACAGATCTTCCTACACTCTCCTCACCATCAACCTAGAAATTTACGTTGGCCCTCTCCTCTGTTGGAATTTCTGTCTCCCTGATCCCAGGTCTTCCTCTTTTTCAGTTTACTTATTTTGTTGGAGGCCATTCTCCAGGTGCTTTTGGAGAAGAGGGAGACTGGGAGGTCATTTCTTTTCACTTAATTACATGCCTGTAAATGTCATTATTCTATGCATGGGAGGTAATTTCTTTTAATTTGTGTGTCTGTAACTGTCATTAATAGTTTGGCTGAATATATACTTCTGATTGGAAACTTTCCTTCATAATACGTTAGTATTGTTCAAATATCCTTTAGTTCAGAAGTCTAATGCCTTTGTGAGTCTAGACCCTGTGCATAGGACCTGCTATTTTTGGGGGGGCCAGCATCTAAGTTTATCCTTGGGCATTCTAAATTTCACAACAATGTGCCTTGGCATCACTTTTATTCAGCTGTTCTAATTGTATCTCTTTAGCCCATTAAATCTGGAGACTCATGTTCACTAGCTCTAAGAAAAACCTTAATTCCTCTGAAAATTCCCTACATGCATTTTCTCTTTCTGGAGCTCTGTTCAATTGGTTTTGGGGTTTCCCGACTTTTTAACCTTGTTTTATTTTTCATTGTTGTATCATTTTTTTCTGTTTTCTAGAGGATAATTTTCAACTCTTGTTTCCTACTCTTTTATTGAATTTTTCTTTTTATGTTCACTTCCAAAAGTTTTAAGAAGTCTTTCTTATTTTCAGTAGATTGTTTTATATTGACAGTATCCTATCTTGTTTCATAGAAGCAATACTTATCCATGTATACTATATTCATTATAGTTTTCTATTTCTATAGGATCCCTATGTAACAAAATCTATGTCAATAATAAAATTCACGGCCACATCTAATATTTCCGAATGCTAATCATGGGCCATATGTTATTTTAAGCATTCACACTGTATTATCTCATTTAGTCATCACAATTTCTGATAGGTGGGTATAGTTTTTTAGCTCAACTTCACAGACAAGGAGACTGAAGTTTGGAGGAATTACATTGCCCAAGTTTACACAGCTGCTTAAAAGACAAAGCTACAATGTGACCACAAGGCACACAATTTAAAAATGAAGATATTCAGCTTCTTCACAATACTGCCTCTCTAAGATACAGCTTTATGAAAAGTAGAGTTTCAAGTAAAACTAATTAGCCTACTTTGGGTAAGTGGAATTTTACAAATGTCCTAGAACCTCATCAAGGTTCTTTCTGTTCTTCTGGTCTGTGCTGTAACTAACATACTTCTAATAATAAACTGTACTTGTGCTTATAAATTATTGGGTTAGCGTGTGTGGCAAAAACAAAAGTAGAGTGAAGACCAAGTTGCTTCCTGCTATTTTTAGCTGCTACTTGTATGCCAACCTGCCTTGTATCTCAAATAGGCTATTTGGTCATAGAGAAAGGAATCTGATCGGTACCAAACCATTGCCATTAGTAGAAAAGCAATTTAATTCACACAGTTTGTTCATTATGGCATTTTATCTGTAAGTGTGTGGTTTATTTTTGCACAAAGGGAAACAATATTACTTTAAAATTACACTCTACCACTGTCATTAATTCACTCATTTCCACAAGTAGTTACTCCCCCAGAAAAACGTGAAATGAACGCTGCTTTCAAAATGACTCACACTTCATATAAAGTATTTCTATTTTGGAAAACTTTGACTTAAACAGCAACAAACAACCAGAATATAAGATTCTGCCTTTTATCTTTGAACAGACAGCTCTTTCCATTTTACTAGATTATGATTTTGGAACTCATGTTATCCAGACCTTTCCCTTAGACTCACTTTAAGTGTTAATGAACTGAACTTTCCCACAGGTGATTGAACCTAACAGCATTCTACTCTGAGCTACATCCTCAGATCGATTTTTTTATTTAGAAACAGGGTCTCGCCGGGCGTGGTGGCGCACACTTGTAATCCCAGCATTCGGAGGCTGAGACGGGAGGATCTGGGTTTGCGGCCAGCCTTGGCTACCTAGTGAGGCACTCTGCAACTTAGTGAGACTCGGTTTCAAAATAAAGAATAAAAAATAGGGCTGGGGGTATAGCTTGGAGGTAGAATGCCCCTAAGTTCAATCCCAAGTACCAAAAAAAAGAAAAAGAAAAAAAAAAAAAAGAAACAGGGTCTCACTTAAGTTGCTGAGAGCCTCGCTAAGTTACTGAGGTTGGCTTCAAACCTGCGATCCTCCTGTCTCAGCCTCCCATGTACTGGGAATATACAGGCATGTGCCACCATGCCTGGGTGTTTCCAAGCATTTTTAAAAATGGATCCAATTTCATGAGCAACTACAGTTAGCTAAATAAAATATTGTGACATACAATTCACAATAGCCAAATTATGGAACCAACCCAGGTGTCCCTCAACAGATGAATGGATTACAAAACTATGGGAAATACACACAATGGAATTCTACTCAGCAATAAAGAAGAATAAAATAATGTCATTTGCAAGAAAATGGAAGGACCTGGAGAACATTATGTTAAGTGAGATTAGCCAGTCACAGAAAGTGAAGGAACATATAGTATCTTTAATATGCACAAGGTAGGGAGTAACATGTACCAGAGGGACTCCATATAATGGAGGGGAGACTTCAATGGAGCCAGGGAAGTGGTCTACAGGAAGCAGAGGGGGAAGACTGAGGTTCACTATTGGAAATACTAACATCAACTGTGTGTACAAATGGGAAAATCCCATGTGAAACCATATAATATATATAATGTGAAACCATAGTGCACCAATAAAAACACATTAAAAATATATAAAATATATATTTATATAATAATATATTTATAATTATATATTTATGATAATTATATAATTATATAAATATATAAAATATATATATAGTAACATATTAAAGTGGCAGGTAATCATGAGCTAACCTCTATGACCAAAGTGGGACTTTTCTACCATGTAACTCAGAGGGGAAAAAACAAGTTGTAGTACACAAAAGCCCTTTTTCTGCGTAACCTTTAATACAACAAAAGGAGCTGCCAGCCTTCATAATACATCCATTTTGCTGCACTGAGCCCAAGCAAGACCTTGTTAGGTCACAAAATTGATGGCATTTGGCATCACTTTAGGACACAAAAGCTAGAGTATCCACCTTGACCAAAATAGATTGGCGGTGCCCTTGCTGAAAGCGTCTCTGCAGCAATTCAAGGCATGCAAAAGAGATACTTCAAAGTTGGGCATGCAAGTGCTGTGAGGAGTGCCAAGGTACTAAGTAGAGATAAAGACACCAACCCTCTGAACACCCTTTCATTTGTTTGCAAATGACAGAGGTTTCTAGTTTATCACTGAATAGACCACCTCAGACCTACAGTGTATATGTTCCCAGCATGCCCATATTAAGTCCTTACAATAAGATGAAGTAAATCAGTATAATTATGTACATTTTGCAAGTGGAGAAACTATAGCTTAGGAAAGGTAAATAAGTAGCCAGTGTTATAGTTAGAAGAAGCTCATGTATTAGTGTCCAGAGTTCATGTAATTAAGTCAAGCATATTGTGATCTCATCAGGGGATAGATCCATTGTAATGGACTTACTGGGCAGCAACCCAGGCAGGCAGGGTGTGGCTGGAGAAGGTGGGTCCCTAGGGGTGTGGCCTATGCACTAAACCTGGCTGAACTGCATATATAAAAATGTTTAAAATAAAAATGTTTATATTACTGTATGTATATTTATCCCATAAAAGATGAAATAGTTAACCTAATTAATGGCATTTGCCTATCAAATGCACTTCTAATGCATTATAAAAGCTTAAAATAAAGAAAAACACCCTGACTTACAGCACATTCTCCAATGTCTAACTCAGTTTCTCTAGCCTGTCCTCTGGGTGTTTTCTAAGGGTTGTGTTGAGTTGAAGGATGGCCTAGATTTCACAAAGGGCAGCCACAGATGAATATTTAACTAGCTAATCATTGTTATAACCAGTGCTTTACATAACCTGCTTTTCTCTCAGTTGTATATTGTTAACCATTTTCCCCAGCAGCTTAATTCAATAAAACTGAATTACAGGCTGGTGTGGTAGCACACACCTGTAATCCTAGTATTTGGGAGGCTGAGATAGAAGGATTACAGTTTCAAGACCAGCCTCAGAAGCCTAGTAAGGCCCTCCAAAATTTAGTGAGAACCTGTTTCAAAATAAAAAATAAAACAGGGCTGGGGGTATAACTTAGAGGTAGAATGCCCCTGGGTTCAATCCCTAGTACTAGGAAGAAGAAGAAGAAGAAGAAGAAGAAGAAGAAGAAGAAGAAGAGGAGGAGGAGGAGGAGGAGGAGGAGGAGGAGAAGAAGAATAGTAGGAGGAGGAAGAGGGGAAGGAGGAAGAGGAAGAGCTTGTAATTGTATAACCCCCATGTTGGTGAATGTCAACAAATGCTATCTAGCATGCTGTAAAATGAGTATAAGAATTCAAAGAATCACTTCTCCGATATGGCCATAGAACATTCTCAGAGTTAACTGCTAATTTGTACAGAGTACCACCATATAAAAATCCATGCTAACATTTTGGCTGATGCTCTGCCAAGCAGTAGGCAGTGCTAAGTGCTTTCCATAGCTCATTTATTTCTCACCACCTCCTTGTGCACTAAGCATGCCATCATGCTCATCTCAGGATGAGGAAACTGAACTGCAGCAAGGGAAAGGAACTGGGTTGCCCTGTGTCTTAATCCATTTCCTGTTGTGAAAAGTACAGTACCACAACTGCTAAGTAATAAAGAAAAGAGGTTTATTTTTGACTCACAGTTCTGGTTCAAGGTCAAGAAGTCATAATTGATGATGACCTTCTTGCTGGCAGAGTCATGAGAAGGTGCAAGGCATCCCAAGAGATCAGAAGCATGAGATCTAATCAAACTGGCTTTTATTGCAGACCTACTCTAGAGATAACCCACTAATAACATTGCTATGTTTAAATATAGAATGTTGACTGAAGAGCTCATGTACTGATGTGTAGAGTTTATAAAGTTAAGTCATGAAGGTTGCAATCTCATCAGTGGATAAATCTATGGTAATGGATTTACTGGGTGGTAATCTAAGCAAAGTGGGGTATGTCTGGAGGAAGTGGGTCCCTGGGAGTATGGCCTCTTGGTTATATATGGTCCCTCTTCCCCCTGCTCACTCTTACTTTTGGCCTCCATAATGTGAGAGCAGGACCTTGCTTCCTCCCTCTCTCTGCCTCCTGCTGCCATGCCCTGAGCTCCACAGACCTGGCCTGACAGGGACTGAACCTCTGAAATCTCCAGAACTGTGAGCAAATAAATCTAAGTTGTGTATGGTAGCAGTGAGAATCCTGGCAGACACAATTATGAATGCATCAATGAGTTTTGGAGAGGACAAACCACCATACCCTGGTACTAAGAGGTGAAGCTGGATTCTGATCAGGCCCTCTGACTTCAGAGCAATGTCACTGTACTCCCTTTAAATTCAGTCCTATTCCTGACCCAGAGCCTCTTGGACTCAGTGACAAGTGTTTGCTGACTAAATTTTAGCCATAAGACCTTCAACATTACCTTTTCACCTCTTCTCTGAGAATAGAAAATAAAATCTTAAATTTGCCTCCCAATACACAAATCTAGCAGTGTTCCTAGATGACTTTTTTTTTTTCAAGAGTGGACTTGGGTTCATATATAGATTTAGAAAGGAAAGAGGAGAAGGGGGAGAGAAAGAAGGAAGTAGAATAGATACTAACTTATAATTTTTGAAGGAAAAGGGTATGAAAATTTTATGGACAGTTGCACTAACACACTTCTAACAAATCGCCGTCATGTTCTTTTCCAAGAGTCTGTTTCCCACTGATAAAATGCTGGCACTCACAGCCGACCTGCTTGCTGCAGGGCTTTCGTTAGAACTAGAAGAATCTCAATCATGAAGAGAAATGCCTGAAAAAGTATTTTAAACTCTAGCAAAGAAATAAAACTAAGAACCCCAGGTCCAGATTGCTCTATTGAACAAGAATGGATTAATTCAAAATGTATCCGATTATTTGACTAAATATGTGCTCATGATGTTATTCATGTGAAATAGTCCTGAATATATTCTTAAAAACAGTGTGTGCCTAGTATGCTTGAGGCTCTGGGTTCATCTCCAGCACAGACAATCCACAAACTTGCAAACAGAGCTGGAGGGTTCCTTCAGAGCTCCTCCGAAAGTCTAGGAGTTTTTATCACCATCTGCCTCTTCAAAGGCACTCAGAGGTCACTGGAGAGTTATAAACTGTCAGCATAAAGGAAAAAAAAAAAGGAATCAAAAGCACCTTTTGAAACTGCCTAAAGAGTTAAAACACCTACCAGCCAGCCAGTCTTACTGGGTGAAATGAAATGTACTAGTGTAGATAAAGCACTATTAATAGCACAATAGCAGGATTTCTGACTCGTTAGTAGTCTGAGGTATTTATTCACATGAACAACACCTCTCACCAAAAGAAAAAGAAAAAAAAAAAAAAGCCCAATGGGCTGTCTATAATGTATGTGTGACTAACAAATTCACTATAATAATTTTGGGTTTTCTTCTCATTTTGAAATGATCTCTGTACTCTGGTTTCTCTTCAGATCATATAAATCTTTCGCCTTGAAATGATCTCTAAAGTAGTGAAAAGTTATCAGTTCAGTATAAAAAAATTTTTTTCCCAAAAGCATTAGCAAATAAAATACAAGTTTCAAGAGCAGGAAACTAACATTGATACATTAATACTATTTAGTCCTCAGGCCTCTTTCCTACTTCAATTGTTCTAACAATGGCCTTTATAGCAAAAGAAAAAAAAAAAAAAAGTCCAATTCAGAATCTTGGATTCCACATAGTTTTCATATTTCTTTAGGCTCCTTCAGTCTAAACAATTCCCTCGTCTTTTCCAGGCTTTTTCGATCTTGATAGTTTGTTATTTTGGAGGCTGGGCCTCAGTCTGGGTTTGCTGCTGCTTCCTCGTGATGCCATCTGGAGCTGCCTGTGTGGGGTCATCCCAGGGAAGCCATGCTCCGTTCTCCACGTCAGGTGGCTCAGGATTTCAGTTTGTCCCTTGCACATGATGTACAGCTTGTCACTTGATTAAGCTGGTGTCTGCCAGCCTTCTCCACTGTGAAGCTGCTAGCTCCCTTTTCATGTTAAGTACTGGCTGCCTTCTCACACGCAAACATTCAATGTCTTCACAGTTTCGTACGCTCGTTTACATTTTCAAAAGGTGAACAGATTCATAGTTTCCTATTTTATGCAACAGGTTCTATAATCTGTAGCCCTTGTTTATCTTGATGCGAGCACTGTGTCAGATGTCACCAGTCAGAGCCCTTTCAAGGTTTTTACGACGATCACCACTGTTCTTGGATCACTCCCTTACTATCTAGAATACCGTGATATTCCAGATTTATCTTGTACTTTTCCCTGCAGTCCTGGAACTATTTCTCCCAGGATTCTGGTTCCTTCCAGTGCAGACGCATATTTAGAAACCAAAATCTGGAAGCTAGGCATCACCCAACCATGCTTATTATCTAGTATATACAGAAAAACTGCTTCCAGCAGCTATATGTGTACACATTTATGTGTGTGTGTGTGTGTGTGTGTGTGTGTGTGTGTGTGTGTACACAGCTATATAAAAACCATGTTTCCCAAGCTGAATCCAACACAGGGTTCATTCTAATGTCTTCTCTTATCTGAAGTCCCCTCTACCTTGGATCTCACTGTTCTTAACATAGTCACCTATATCACCAGGCCCCCGTGTGATCAATATTCACAAGTGCTACCACATGAATGTTCTCTTCATGGCCCACCCTGAGGCTGCCACCCCATGCTGCATATCCCCGTCCTGCTCGGTCTCCACCTGCCCCACCCGGCGTCCTCTGGGGGTGTCTTCCTTGTCCCCTCTAGCGCGCATGCCCAGGGCAGGCCTTTTCTCTGCGCAGGCCCTCCTCCAGCCCTCCGCTCCCACTGCCCACACCAGGCTGCACACTC
The DNA here is from genome assembly GCA_004027655.1 of Graphiurus murinus. NCBI lineage: Eukaryota > Metazoa > Chordata > Mammalia > Rodentia > Gliridae > Graphiurus > Graphiurus murinus. The sequence continues at coordinate 29,112 of PVLC010017510.1, forward strand.
TGCGGGCAGCCTCTTCATCACGATGCCACGTGCTGGGCCTCCGCACAACCCCACCCCCTCAGGCCTCTGTCCCTGGCTCTCCTGACCCGAGACACCCTCCTTCAGCTTTAAAACTGAGCTGTTCAGGAAGAGGAAAATGAAGTGGAAGGGGAACCATTTTACTTATATTTAAATAGAAGATGTAAATTTACTAAGTGGGATACAAAGATTTTCATTAATTTATACTATTTTCAGCATTATCTATTGGCCCCTAAAGAATGGGCAAAAGAAGGGTAAGCTCCTCTATAACTTTATGAGGGAAACAATAAAAAGTTCTTACAGTATTTGGCATCAATATTCTCTTTCCCCTTTTAATGCATATATGTCTCTATGACTCAACTTCAGATATCAGAGGCCCTAGAATAAATCTGAGGAAAAAACCTATTGTGAGAGATTATCTTAAATACTACTACTACTACTAATAATAATAATAACAACCCAATCAAAAAAGGGGAACTGAACTAATAGATACTTCACAAAAGAAGAAATACAAATGTCAGAGAGTATAAGTATATTTTTAAAATGTTCAATATCATTAGTAATCAGAGAGATGCAAATAGAAACTACACTGAGATTCCGTGTAACCCCAGTTAGAATGGCAATCATCAAGAATATAAACCATAATAAATGTTGTCAAGGATGTAGGGAAATAGGAACTCTTCTACATTGTTGTTGCAATTGCACATTAGGTAGCTGCTATGGAGATCAGTGTGGAGACTCCTCAGAAGACGGGATGGGAACCACCATATGACCCACTCCTGGGCATCTTTCCAAAGGAACTGAAGTTAGATTATTATACCGATACATGCATAACCATGTTTATTGCAGCACAATTCACAATAGCCAAATTATGGAGCCAGCCTAGTTGCCCATCAACAGATGAATGGATTATGAAATTGTGAGTATACATACTATAAAATTTTACTCAGCCATAAAGAACAAAACTGTGTCATTTGTAAGGAGCTAGATGGAACTAGAGAATATTATGCTAAGTGAGATTAGCTGGTCACAGAAAGTGAGGAGAAACTCCAACAGCAATGGAGGGTGTTTAGGAGAGGGAGGTGGGGGGCAGGGAAGGAGACTTGATGAAGGAAATACTTCAAATGATGCTATGCACATGTATGAAATTACCAATGCCTATCTCAATAACAGGGAAGGGGAGGCAGTAGGGTGGGATCCGGGAGGACGCTCACCAAGTGCTGTGTGCAAATATGTCTCTATCACTCTGAACTTCATTACAATATAAGATTATGATGTACCAATAAAAGTATTTTTAAAAAAACATTATTAGAGCCGGGTGTGGTGGCGCACGCTTGTAATCCCAGCTTTCGGGAGGCTGAGACTGGAGGATCCGGGTTCGCGGCCAGCCTCAGCTACCTAGTGAGGCACTCCGCAACTTAGTGAGACTCGGTTTCAAAATAAAGAATAAAAAATAGGGCTGGGGGCATAGCTCGAAGGTAGAATGCCCCTGAGTTCAATCCCCAGTTCCGCAAAAAAAAAAAAAAAATTATTAGAAGGTACTAGTAGGATAGCACCTACACCAGTAGGATAAAACTGGTGTAGTTCACAAAGAAAATGGCCAAAGCTGGTCCATGAAGTATTCAATAAGTATTGAATTATATTGATGGTACTAAACCATGAGAGTCTATTATGTGTCTATTACATTAGGATCTCCATATATTTTATCTCACTGAAGTGAGTGACTCCAATGTGTATTACATGGTCTTTGTGCTAGAAAATGTTCAAGAGAGAAACTGTATAAGTTTCTAGGGGAGGGAATAACAACACAAAGTTCATATAAGTATCAAATTTAAAAAGTATCATATAAGTTAACTGAATTAAAGTTATCTTCATAGGTTTTTTTTGTTTGTTTGTTTGTTTTTGTTTTTTTTCTCTTTTTAAGGAAATCTTTGGAGAATTAGCTGGGAATGAAGCAAAACAGTCAGGAAACAGAGACATGTTTAGCTGAAAGCCTCTCAATTTGGCCTTACCCTTGAAAAGATATTTTCCAGTGAGCTAGTTAAGGATCTCTTTGCTTTATTTTTCAGAATGTCAAGTTTGAACCTTCCACCGCTTGTTGCATTTTCTGGGATTGTACTGTTTGAAATAGCCTGGAGAAAGAAAAACAGAGAAATTTAAGTTTGGACATCCTCAAGGTTAAATGAGGCTTTAAATATAGGCTTAAGTCTAAGCCATTAAACACACACACACACACGAATTCTTCAGTAGCTCTATTAAGAAGTAATAATTTAGGTTCTGCACTGTGAATACAAAGATTACATTTAATGTTTAATATTATAAGTAATAAAAAAACAGAAATAAGATCATTCCTTCATGCCTTTCCTTTCCACTAACATATTTCTGCTTCATTTAACAAAAATTAGACTTGAGATGTGAATTTTTCTGCTGCTATTTTAGTTAATAACTACTGCCATCCTTTCCGGAGTATGGGTTTTATATTCAAATTACCTAGGAAAACATAGAAAATACATTTCAAAGAACAAAGCATCTTAAAAACCAAACTGGAGTCTAGTAATATAATTCCATTTTCATTTGTGAGTAGGTCACTTATCTTTTAGATCAGTAGGTATCCACTGATAGTACTAAACCACATGAGAATCTATGAGGGGTCCATTACATTAAGATCTCCATATATTTTATCTCATTAAAGTGAGTGACTACTGTATGCATTATGTGGTCTCACAGCTAGAAAATTTTCAAGAGGAAACTCTTATAATTTTCCAGGGTAGGGAATAACAACAGAAAGTACATGTACGTATCAAATAGAAAAGCACGAAGATGGTTTGTAGGTCTTAGTGGTCAGGGAGAAAAAGATACAACAGCATCCAAACAGGCTGAATTTTTAAGAAGAGAAGCATCCCTGTGAAAGTCACATTTTAGGGAAATATATTTTCAAGGGATGGTTCAAAAACACCTAAAAAGCCAGGCACAATGGTGCACACCTGTAATCCCAGCACTTAGGAGTCTGAGACAGGAGAATCAAGTTCAAGATCAGTCTTGACCACTTTGTGAGACTCTGTTTCAAAGTAAAAAATAAAAAAGACTAGGGCTATAGCTCAGTGGTAGAAGGTCCCTGGATTCAATCCTCAGTACCACCCCAAAAGTAAATAAATAAATAAAAATAAAAAAACAGGTCAAAGAAATCAGAGACTCAAAGACCCAACAAGAAAAGAGGCTTCAGCACAGTCCATGCAAGAGGGGAACAAATGCCTACACCAGGGCAGCTCCATCAGACCACTTCAGAAGTTACCGATGCAAAAAAATACAGTGAAATACAGACACAACCATAATTGGTGTCCATAGAAGGTAAACATGTGATGAGCCACTTTGAGGTTGTAGTAGTGGTCTTTCTTGATCTCTGTGCAGCTGAGAATAAATTCTAAACAACGAGCACAGAAATGTCGTTCTTTAGTGTGCAACCAAGGCTGACACTAATATGACACCTCTGCTATTCCCCTCTACGTTTTAACCATTTGGGCTGGCCAAACTTTGCGCGCGCGTGTGTGTGTGTGTGTGTGTGTGTGTGTGTGTGTGTGTGGTGGTGTTGTTGTTATTTTGAATTTTAATTTCCCATGTAGTATTCTTTCTTAAAAGTAATTATTTTATGAGTGCATTGCATGTGTAATCATAGTGAGGTTCAATGTAATAGAAACATGTATACACACAGCCTTTGCTATATCCCTCCTGGCCAAGCTTCTGATAAAATAAAATGTTAGTATGAATTTTAAAAAAATAATAGATTAACATAACTAAAAAAAAATGTAGCTGGGCATAGGGGTGCACACCTGTAATCCTAGTACTTAGGAGGTTGAGACAGGAGGATCACAGGTTCTTGGCCAGCCTCAGCAACTTAGTGAGACCCTATTTCCATATAAAAATTTTTTTTTAAAAATAGGACTGGGGAGCCGGGCGTGGTGGCGCACGCTTGTAATCCCAGCATTTGGGAGGCTGAGACCAGAAGATCCAGGTTTGCGGCCAGCCTCAGCTACCTAGTGAGGCACTCCGCAACTTAGTGAGACCAGCTTTCAATATAAAGAATAACAAATAGGGCTGGGGGTGTAGCTCAGAGGTAGAATGCCCCTGAGTTCAATCCCCAGTACCGCAAAAAAAAAAAAAAAAAAAAAAAAAAAAAAAAGTTCATTCTATATCATGAACACATATAACTAATTAAAAAAATTATTTTATATTTTAAAATGACTACTATCTTAACGCAATGTGCCAGTGCCTACTAAATCTTGAATTCCTTATAAAACTCCTAAAATACTGGGAAAAAAATCAGATAGGATGTCAGCCCTACAGAAGGTGAGAACACAAAGGGAAGAACCTTCAGGTTTTCTGCACTTTTTTAACTAAACACATAAATTAAACAAACAAAAACAGGGGAAGGAGTGAGCATCTTCTCACCGCCGGGCCTTCCCCGATGTGTAC
>PVLC010017511.1:0-33545 GCA_004027655.1 Graphiurus murinus
ATATAAAATTTTTTGTTAATGTCTTTTATTCCTCTTGTATAATTTGGCTTATACTCTGGTTAATATTTATATCAGAGGCTGAAGATTAAGTAAAGCTGGAGAACTGGTCACACAGTGCTTTCTGAAACTTTGACTAGATCTGATGTCTAGAGTTAAAGGCAGACATCCAGGTTTTAATGAGATCGTAGAAACCTGCCAATGAGAATTTTGAAACACTTGCACATTTCCTTAGCATTTGTTTTTCCTGTCATTGCCCAAATAATTCTAAACTTATTAAACAACCATCTATTCTTATTTGAAAAGTAAATAATTCAATTTTATGGTTCAGCTACAACAGCTAAAATGCTAAGTATTAAGAGATATGTGTGTTGCTAGTTCAGCGTTCCAGTTTAGAGATTGAAGTTCCGACCTTGACTCTTTCACAGCACCAAGGAGCCAGATGTCCCTCTCTTTCTTCTGAATTTGTTACATGTATTATCGCAGAAATATGTAGAGTTCCTCCAGGGTTTGTGATTTGTTGGTGAACTCTGAAGAAATGATGGGGGACTCTGAAGACAGTTGGGATGGATCAGGGAAGAAGGTGATTTTCACAGAGGGAAAAATATTGGAAAGATGTACTTTATATCCATGGGGGAAGTAGCAGAAGATTAGTGGAAACACACACACACACACACACACACACACACACACACACACACACTGATGGAGTTGTTGCTTTACATTTGGAGTTTATGTTCTAGAGAAGTAGGAATCGAATGGTGGAGACTGGCAGCATTTGCTCAGGCAGCATAAACTTAGGACCCAGCCATACAAGATATGCCTGAGTCCACTCCAAGAAATGCTCTTGGCCATGGCAGAGGAGCCCCGGGGAGCTCCCCTTGCTCCTGGGTGCACCGAGGTGAACACTCTCAGCATCCCTTGACCCTTGACCCTTGGCCATGGCGGGGGAGCCACTGAAGCTCTCCTTGCTTCTGGGTACACCCAGATGAACACTCTCAGCATCCCTTGACCCTTGACCCTTGACCATGGCAGGGGAGCCACTGAAGCTCTCCTTGCTCCTGGGTGCACCCAGGTGAACACTCTCAGCATTCCTTGATTCTGTCCGGAGGCTGCAGCTGCTGCACTCTCTGCCCGCCCGCTCAGTGCTGGACCTGGCACAGGTACCTGCCTCCTCTTAGGATGAAGTAGCAGTGTTCTCCAAACCTGCCTTTACCTATTTTATGGGGAAAGATGAAAATTATAGGACTTGTCAGAGCAAATTCAAGAAAAGTAGAATAATCTTTGCAACTGGAATACAAATTCTTTCTGTCTTCTGAGCCACAATTAATTTTGTTTGGGAATTCAAGAGCTCCAAAATGAGCGCTACTGTGGGGTTATGGGGTTAAGTAAAAGTGCCCAGGTAAAAGAAACCAGAGCCTGGGCTTTTGCTGTTTTATAGGTTCTCAACCCATGGACTTGGAGCTCATTGATAGAAATGGAGGGTTAGAGAGAGGATGTGCTCAGAAACTTCTGTTGTAGCTGTGAAAGTCACAAGAGGAAGGGCAAATACCTTCTGAAAGCCCGTCATATCGATGTACATGATATGTTTTCAACTTCCCCTGCATTTTTAGGAGATTTGCATTATTATTACTAACTTAGGCATTGGGGATTCGAAGCTTGGAGAGTTTAAGAAACATTCAAAGATCACATAGCTGGTAATTGACCATTGTGATTTAAAGCCAAGGTTTGTGCCTTCAGATTTAGGATTCTAGATCAGAGGTACACAAACTGTAGCCCATAGGCCAAATCTGCTTGCTGTTTTTATAAATAAACTTTTATTGGAACATGGCCATTTATTCATTTACATATTGTCTAAGGCTGCTTTTGTGCTCCAATGGCAGAGTTGAAAAGTTTTAACACAGACCATATGGCCCATTAAACCTAGAATATTTATTATATGGCCCTTTGCAGAAAAAGTTCACTGACCCTTAAGCTAATCAACATTGTCCACTAGAACTTTCTGTGACAGTGGAAATGTTTTCCATCTGTACTGTCTGTTACAGAAGCCACTAGCCACATGTGGCCAGTGTAACTGGGGAATTGAGTCTTTTGGGTTTTTTTGTTTTGTTTTTATGTGGAGTTTTTTTTTCCCCCTTGGTACTGGAGATTGAACCCTAACTTGCTGAGATTGGCCTCAAACCTGCGATCCTCCAGTCTTAGCCTCCCAAGTACTAGGATTACAAGAATGTGCCACCACACTTGGCCTGAGTTTTAAATTTTACTTAATTTAAATTTTATCCTAGTAGCAACATGTGGCTAGTATATAATACATTGAACTGCATAGTACTAGCTTTTTGTGTGTTTTTGTTTTTATTTTATGAAGCCAAATGGGTGAATTACTACTAGCTTTGCTGCTTTCCCCTTAGGAATAGTCCTTTCTTCCTGCCTTGGTAGGTTTTTGCCCACGGTAACATTGTTCTCCCAGGCACTCAGGTGGAAAGGCCATCAGCTTAGACTCCTTCATCTCCTTAGGCTTCTGAGGAAGTCATTAACCCTTCATAGCTTATCTTTATTCCTTTTCCTCTCATTCCACCTCCTCTGTGGCTGTCTCAGCTGAGGGCCCTGGCCCTACTTGGCGGTCTCATGGCACCATGACCTGGAGGTTAGGTCTGCATAAACTGCTCCCCGATGATAACAGTAGTGATAAAACCACAATAGTGTCCTTCACTGCACACCTAACACGTGCCTGGCACTGCGATAAGCACTTTGCATGGATTATCACATATTAGATATACAAGGTCTCTAAGATTTGTATTTTTCCCATGTTAGAAATGAGCCTATGTTATACAATCCAGATATGAAGCTTGATCTATCTTATAACATGGGCTGAGCCTTCATTCAGAAAGAGGGAAATGGCCTTGAACCTGCAATACTCCTGTCTTGTCCTCCCAAGTACTAGGATTATAGGTGTGCACCACGAGACCTGGCAGAAGAGCTCCTATTCAGTCTTACCTGACACACTATAGAGCAGGTGGCCTGAACTTAGAATGTCCCTAGGTTCTTTGTTTCTTTGATTTTTGTTCTCCCAGAATTTATTTTAATAGGCCATTTCCCATAAAGAGTGCTCTGTGGGCCCTAGAAGGCCACCCCTCAGACTCATCAGAACAACTTTACCTGCTCCCCATCTCCCAACCTCATCTCCATAGACATTTTAAGCTTTAAAAGAGATGAAACTTTAATGTGGAGTTTCATCCAGAAAGTGAATAAGGATATTGGAAGTATGGGGATGACAGCAGACATGAAGGGCCAGCTAGTCTTGCTGTCTCCTCTAGCCTCTCTAGTTTTCAGCTTCTCGTAAGTACCAGATTAATTTATATCTGCCTAGTTAACTTAGTTATCATTTACATTTTAGTACACCAGGGTAGCATGTCTTTGAAAGTATAAAGAGAGTTTATGTATTTTATTTTATTTTTTGGGTGCTGCTGATTGAAGCCAGGGCCTTGTTCCTGCTGAGCCCACATGTACTCTATCACTGAGCTGTAGCTCCTGCCCTAAGTGTCAGTCTCTTACTGCATCAGTAAGGAACCCAAATAATATAGCTATAGCATTTTATCTTTTTGCTCTGTTTGTTATTGAGTTGCCACCAACAGTGGATGTATGGTAACATTCAGTACTATGCTCGAGTATAGAGCAATACACACACACACACACACACACACACACACACACCCACACACACACATTGCTCTTTTATTACCATTTTGAAGGTTTATCTCTAGGCAAGAGCAAAAATTTGTCTTCCTGACAGATACGGCATTTCCAGTTGGTTTTATACCTCCAAAACATTTTTCCCTTTAGATAAAATATATGAGTCTTTTTGTTATAGTTTTAGTAACACATTCTGAGAAAAAAATGTAGCCTGACAAAGCACTGTTCCAAGGTACTTACATAAAAGAACCTACGCACACCCTTTGTTACTGATCCTCACTCCTGCTCCACCCCAGACCCACATCCATCTATTCTTTAGAAAGCTTTTTGGCAATTTTGATTTTTTTTAGTACAGCCTAAAGCCTTATGACTCAACAGAATGTATAGCCATATGTACCATATTTTACATAATAAATGTAGTTGACTAGTAAATTGTCTTTTACAACCAGTCTTCCAGTTGGAAGTTTGAGACACTGAAACAATACAAATACTCATCTTGCATGTTCTGGGTAGCATATTGTACCTTGATTTATATTGACTAGAATGTGACACATAGATGTTTAATAAAATAAGTGGAGTTTCTATGCAAGGCAACAGAATCACCAATAATTTAGGTATTACAGTTTTAAAGGGCATACCCTGTTAAAAATCTGATGCATAGATGAAGACTTTGGTCCCCATAGTTATAACTCAAAGAAAATATGAATCATGAGAGCATCCATAAAATATAGATAGGTAAGCTAGACCTTTCCAATGGTTTCTTTTTTCTCCCTCTTTCATATTAGAAGGAGCATATTTAGTATTTGTTGCTTTTTCTTGGGGCATGGAAAATGGTATAACCTATAATTGAAGCTACTCAAGAGGCTGAGGCAGGAGGATCAAAAGTTCAAGGCCATCCTGGGCAACTTAGCAAAACCCTGTCTCAAAATAATAATAAAAGTAAAGGGTTGGGGATGTAGCTCAGTGGTAGAGCACTTGCTTACCATGTTCAAAGCCCTGGGTTCAATCTCCAGTACCAAGAACAAAACAAACAGAAAAACATTAACCGACACTCCCAAACTCCCAGTGAGTTTGGACAGTTGGCTTATTGATAACTCTACAAGGTGAAGATTCTCTTGTGACTTCCATATGTCCTTGGGGTAAGATGCATAGAAAGAATTAGCTCACTAGACTTACATCTTTATTCTCCAGATGATAAAAGGCCTGAAATTTTACATTTTTCGTTGTGCTGTGTACAAGATTTCACCAACCAAAGACTTGTTTTCATTAACATGCACTATCTTATAATTACCACACATACATGTTGATCACTTGAAACACTGAAGTGCTCACTTGGAGTTTGAGCTTAATTTGGAGAGCAGGTGTGATAGTTGGCTTCAAAATTGAGCACTTGGGGAGAGGAAGAGGATAAGCATGGTGCCTCAGGCTGTTTCCGTACCCTCGGAGTGTAGGGATGTAGAGGGAAGTAGGAAGGCAAGAGGGATGTAGGAAGTGGCTAGGGAGCATTTGTGGAAGGGAGTGAACGGATTCAGTTACACTCCACCAAGGTAATGATTTGAAGAAACGACTCTGCCCTGACGTGCCCTTGTCCCTGGGACCTCACTGGACAGTGATATATATCATAGAGGAGACCTTTGTTTGGGGTAGGGACATCAGACCCGATCTGACTGAGCAGTTTTGAGCTAGCCCGGACCCTGTTCCTGCAGGACATACTCCACCCTATTCACGTTAGGTAAGGAGCTTCTTTTGAGGGCAGGACTGTACATTCCTTATGCTCATATTTGCCCTACCTGTGCAGTAGACTGTCTAGCTCTAACTCTTACCTCAAAACTCATGGTGGAAGACCAGGATCAGGATTCAAGGATTTGTAGTGTTTTCCGAGGGCTGAGCACATCACCTACCCCTTCTCTGCTGTGCTGTCTGGCTGGAAGAGGCACTTGTGTGGCACTGCGAGTCAGAAGCTGCCTCCTGCCTCTCATTCATGTTCTCCAGCCTAGGATGAGATCTGCCAGCGCCCTGCCAGCCCTCGCTGTCCTCCTAGTGGGTAGAGGAACAGCTGGTTTGTAGCACTGGCCACACTCCTGATATTCCATTGTGCCTGGTCTTCACCCTGGAGCTGCCTCGGAGACAAAATGCAAGGTCATGAATTTGATCATAGGCAGCCAGGTTTATTTGAACAGGTGGGGTTCTGTTGAAATTGTTTGCTAAAAGGAAAAAGGGGCCAGACAGGGACAATCACTGTCACAATATTTGGCATCCTGAACTATAAAACCTGTTTGGTAAATGGACTTTTAATCTAGAAAGGTGAATCATAGCAGATGCTGTGGCATGCATGATTCTCTTACACGGAACCTCAATATGAGGTACAATTATAGCATGCCAATAAAAGTATACAAAAAAAGAAAGGTGAGACTCTGAAGCTAGATGGATTTATTCTGAAGTATGGTTTCTAATGCCTACCTTAATGTTCATTTTACTGTTGCTTGAAAAGCCCATCTGTTTTTTCCCTGTCTCTCTGCTCAGCGGATCCCCCTGTACTCTCAGAAGAGAAAGGGCCCTGCTACCGACTTGTCAGTTCCGGAAGGCAGTGCATGCACCCTCTGTCTGTCCACCTCACCAAGCAGCTCTGCTGTTGTAGCGTGGGCAAAGCCTGGGGCCCACACTGTGAGAAATGTCCCCTTCCAGGTACAGGTAAGGTGCACCCAGCTGTACATGGAGAAGCATTTCTGGCCACATGAGTAGGCAGAACAACTTTGACACCTTGGGTCATTTTTTGGTTTCTAACTTTAAATTTAGTCTATAATAGTACAATGTGTATGTGTGTGTTTTAATAACTGTTGTAGAAGCCATAGAAATACACATTTTTCCCACTGAATATTAAGCCCTAACATTTTATCCTCAGCATCTAGAATTCTCAGTCTGATGTATAATTATCAAGACCAAGAAGCTCTACAGGGCCATGTGCACTCCTAATGATTTGTCACTCACCACTTGATAGACCTTGAGCAGGGTTACTTATTCCATTATTTATAAAACATCGCACTTCATTACTTTAATTGGAAATGGAGAGAATTGTACCCCTGATTGAATATATGCTTTCAGAGCCCCTAAGAACCTCCAGGGAGGCTGTGTATTAAGAAACTGTTGCTTTTTTCTCCTTTTGTTGAGTCCATAATTGCCTAAACGTCCTGGAAGGGTAAATGGGTAAATTTTATTTCTAAGTACCTTACTTCTACCAAGGAGTAACTAACTTCTCAACTAGGGTCAAGTAGAGTTAGATGGAAAAGAACAAAATATAACCTGCAAACCTTGGGCATGTTACGACCAAAGGAGTAGTAGTGTCTATTTCACTGGCTCGGGGTGGGCAAAAGCACTGTACTAAACTGTGTATTTGAGAAGATGCTCCTCACCCAGGAAAGCACATCAAATCTCACAGGGCCATATACTGTCTTAAAGCTGTGACTTACATGGTAGCACACAAGATTTAGATAGAAATTTAAGTGTCATGATCTACTTTGTAGGTGGTTAGAATCAGGAAGAACAATTAAGGTGAAGGATAAAACAATGTTGATGGTTATGGCAGACTAGGTAATTGTAGGCCATTCCAATATATTCTAGAACCATCCTAGGCCATATAACACATTTATTATTAAAAAAATAATAACAAGCCAGGTGTAATGGTGGACCCCTGTAATCCTAGTACTTGGGAGGCTGAAGTAGAAGGATTGCAGGTTCGAAACCAGCCTCAGCAATTTACTGAGACTCTCAGCAACTTAACAAGACCCTAGCTTGGAAGAGAACATCTCTGAGTTCAATTCTTAGTATAATAAGTAAATAAACAAACCAAGTAACCATCTTTATAATTGATAGACACATTTTAAGTTCAGTTTTGATAGCTTTACAATCCTTATATAAAGCATAAAACAAGATGGTAGATATAATTAGGAGCATTTCACCACAATATAATAACAAATTTGAAAATAATATTAAAGATAATTTTTATGCTTAACTTCTGTTATATGGTGATTTTCATAAAAATGTTTAATTCATTAGCACTTAGAATTTTGAGAGAAAAACATATTTTCTTCTATGTTCAAGTAAGAATTCTGTTTCCTAGTTAAATCTGAGAATGAAGTTCTACCATTTAGTGTGTGACCCTTAGAAAAACAGTATTATAACATTCTTTAAAGGACTATTTTAGAGTTTCCCTTTTATTGAGAACTAATTTTAGATCCAAGACATTCAATGGAAGATTGTTTTGTTGTTGTTGTTCAGTAGAAGTGAGAAATGTCTTATTTTACTTTCATTTTTTAAAAGTAGAAGTAAAAAAAGTGGCCATAAGCTCCCCAGTGCCTATATTTGGTAATTTGCCTCCAATATTCAACCCCCTCCCCTCCCCTCCCCTCTCCTCCTCTCCTCTCCCCTCCTTTCTCCCTCCCCTTCCCTTTATCTCTCCCTTTCTTTTTTTCTCTCTCTCTCCCTTCTTGCTCATTATCCAACTTAGAGAGATGTCATTAAGCTCTTTGCTAATAACTAATTATATTATACCAAAGCTGGAAGAAAAGAAAGTCTCATTTTTGCCGATATTACATGTACACATGATACATGTAACATGTATAATGTCTTTATATCTAGAATTTATTTCAATATATTATGTATATTTTATATGTAATGTGTTACATATAAACTGGTATACATAATATCTCCTAATTGGTTGCTTATATATATGTAATGTGATATATAAAATACATGCTATATATATGTGTGTGTTATTTATGTATATGTCTATGTCCTGATTGGTTAGGATAAGGAATTAGCAGATGGATAAATTTTTAGCTAAAGAAAAGCTTAAATATGAAGTTTATCAGAAATTTAAGCCATTTGCTTACATTTTTGCATCTGTTTTTGAAGTATTAAAGTATACCTATATTAGTGATGATTTATTAAGAGATATTCATCATGCTATTTTCCTCTGTATAAGTTTGCTCTGTTAGATTTTTAAAAGGAATATTTTCCCATCCCAAATCTAGCTGCTTTTAAGGAAATCTGTCCTGGTGGAATGGGTTATACGGTTTCTGGCGTTCATAGACGCAGGCCAATCCATCACCATGTAGGTAAAGGACCTGTATTTGTCAAGCCAAAGAACACTCAACCTGTTGCTAAAAGTACTCATCCTCCACCTCTCCCAGCCAAGGAAGAGCCAGTGGAGGCCCTGACCTTCTCCCGGGAACACGGGCCCGGAGTGGTGGAGCCAGAAGGTGAGAGTGAGGGGATTGTGGACTCGAGCCATCTGTCACTGTGTCTGTGCTTTGATTTCCCTGTGTTTACTGTGTCCTCTAGAACAGGGTTTCTCAGCCTTGGCACTGTTGACATTTTAAGGTCGATAATTCTTGCATGGGTGGGGAGACTGCCCTGTGTTTTACAGGATATTTAGCAGTGTCTATGTCCTTGGACCTCTGGATGCTAGTGGCATCCTTTCCCCCATAGTTGTTACAACCAAAAAAAAAGATGTCTGAACACTGCACATGTCCCCAGGTGAGGAGTGCATAATCACCCCGATTGAGAATCACTGCTCTAGGGTAATATGTAGTACCTAGCAGGTAATAGTATTCCTTGGTAATTTCAGAACCTGATCTTACCATTTGGGGGTTACTTTTGCTTGGCGTTTATTTCTGGAGAGTGACTTAGCTGCTTCAGGGAATGGTCCTAATTCATTTGTATTATCTAGAAAACCATTTAGAAAGTGTTTACAAAGTAGAATCCACAAGATTAAAAATGTTAAAGCATCCACTGAGCTTCCATGAAACCGTGTAAATGGCAGTCAGGGGTACTGGAGGGTGAAATGCAGGATACTGGGAGATGTTGATGGGAGGAACCTGGGCGATTGCTTCATCCAGTCCTTTCTTCTACCTTCTGGGAAATCCAAGACCTAGAGAGGGGACATGACTTGTAAGAGTACGTGGTGGGACACATGACCAAGGAGCACATTCTTCCCAGAAGATGGTTATGGCGTATATGTGAGAAGAGACTAGAGACAGACGGTCCTTGGCACTCAGGAAGAGAGCTTATGTGTACCTCTGTATCTGTATAGAAACCAGTATTTCCAATATTTTAGATACTTTAATTACCCCCCCAAAACCCCTTATTCCAGATAGAAGAAACACAAATGTTAAGTTTGTATGGAATGTATGCATTTACCCTAAAAAGGTTCCTGTTGGCTTTTCACAGTTGGTTCTTAGGTCAGAATTCAGGGTGCTCATTTATGGATCTTGTAGGGGGGGCAGGATGCCCAGGCTGGTGAGAGTTTGGGAGCTTGGTGTAGCCTCCTTCCAGGGAGGCAGGGTTTTTTCTGGGTTCTGGACATCTGTGTTTTCTGGCCTATTTTATCCCACTCCTTCACCCCTTGCATTCTAGGCAGAGAAAAGTTCCTCACCTGGAATGGCCTCTGTATTCCTGAGGTACATTCATCATGGCCAGATATTTGTGACTGTTCATCCTTTGCATAGGCAGAAGGAAAGGGACTCTGGGCCATTCTGACTCAAGACTTTCTTGACAGTGGGTTTGGCAGGATGGAAGGTTACAGCAGTGATTTTAACTAATTGTTTTAAGGAGTTAATGCAACATACCCAGCCTGTTTACTAATCAGTATGAAGACATTGACCCAGGAGAAAAATCTTAGCATTGACCCAAAGCTTGAGGACTAGTACTAAAGACTGATTAATGAAAAGCAAATCTTCCAAACACAAAGGCAGAACTCCCACCACAAGAATGTTCATAATTGTGTAGTATTTAATTTTCTAAGATTGATGCTAATCTCTAATTTGGCTCTTACTGGCTTGTGAGATTTTTTTCCCCATAATTTAGTTAGTATGTCTCCCTGAAAATGCTCACAGGGGGTTCATTAAAGAATGGACTACATCAAGAATATAGCACCTATTCTCACTTTCTTATTGAAATAAGTGGCATTTTTTTTTTAACATCAACACCAGAAAGCATTTCAAGTCTTATATACCAGGTTAAGGATTAGTATATGACCCATTAATGAAATGACTTGCTTTCTAAAACCTGGGATGTACTATAAAATTAAGATTAGGCATAAAATAATGTACCAAAAGTCTTGCCCTCCTTAACTTTTTAGTTTATTCATCTTAATTTTGAATGAGATTTTGAAAGACTAATTCATATTTTCTCTCTGAGCTCCTGTAATTGAAGAATTAAATACCACAGAAAGTTCTCCATCAGTCATGTGTAAAATTCTGTAAAATGGCAGATGACTGTAATTCTGTATTTAGCTTAGTTTGATTCTTAATCCTTTTGGAGAAATACTGGGCTTTTATTGCTGTTTAAAAATTGAAATATAATGAGTGAGTTGCTTAAAATTGCACTAATTCCCTTCATTCTTTTCTGATTTTAGTGGCAACTTCACCTCCTGAGAAGGTAATGTATTCATTGTTTACAAGTCTTCTCTATTTTTTTTACTTTCAAAATGCTTTTTTAGAATATGTATGGGTTTTTAGAACTTCGAATACACTAAGATGTACATTATGCATTGTTTAAAGAAATACAGCATTAATTAATTAATTAATTCATTCATTCATTCATTCAAAAATGTTTATTGAGCACCTTTTAGACTGGCCCTATGCTCAGTGCTAGAAAAATGAAGAGAACAAATTAGACAAAACTCCTTGTTCTCATGGAACTTAAGTTTGAGTGAGAAGAAAATGATGGGAACTAATGGAAATCAAGGAAATAGGATTCAAAGAATCATCAGATTGCCCGGACCTATGTTTATGTAATTATGTATTCGTCACATATGAAATAAGTGAGATACTTCTTAATTTGACTCAAATTTAGCATGTGTATTTGAACTAAATTAGAGTAAAAACAGAACCTATCTTGAAAGCTTTAATCAAATACTTGAACATTATTTCTTAAAATTTTAGAAAAAAATTTTTCAGCCTTTGGTTTTAGGGTATAAAATGGGACTATGAATTGTGAGACTTAGGGAATATAGACATTGCTGAATTAAAGTCCTAATTACACAATATTGTACCTTTTTAAAATCTTGCCTCAAATCTTAATTTGATAATAACATGAAAATTAGGCAACTATTAAGTGTTTATATATGGATATATCATTCAGTTGACAAGAATACATCAATTATTAGAATTTAGCTGGGTGTGGTGGTGCACACTTATAAACCAGTACTTGGGAGGCTGAAACAGGAGGATCATAGGTTTAAGACCAGCCTCAGCAATTTAGTGAGACTTTCAGCAACCTAGTAAGACCCTGTTTCAAAATGAAATAAAGGGCTGAGGGTGAAGCTCACAGGTAGAATGCCCCTGGATTCAATCTCTAGTCTGCCTGTGTCTCTCTTTCTCTTTCTCTCTCTCTCTCTCCTTCCCTCCCCCACCCCCTTATCTCTCCTAGCTCCTAGAACGCCACCTATATTTTTAAGAAAAGGAGAATATGTGGGAAAATGTGATAGGTGTTCAGTGTTTCTGGAAGATGAATTCTGGTGGGCCTAACAGAACTGGGGAGAGAGGTAGTCTGAGAGGCCAATTAGATTGTTGCAGTGAGCTGAGCAGGAGAGAGTGAGTTCCAGCTGGAATGGTGGGGCCGTGGGTGTGGAAGAGAGTGAGCAGCTGTAAGCAACTGTGCAAATGGGCAGGAGTTGGAACAAGAAGTGAAATGGGGAGGACTAAAAAGTGACTTTAAATTAGTATGTGATGAAGCCGGGCGTGGTGGCGCACGCTTGTAATCCCAGTACTCGGGAGGCTGAGACTGGGGGATCTGGGTTCGTGGCCAGCCTCAGCGACTTAGTGAGGCACTCCGCAACTTAGTGAGACCCTGTTTCAAAATAAAGAATAAAATAGGGCTGGGGGTGTACCTCAGGGGTAGGATTCCCCTGAGTTCAATCCCCAGTACCAAAAAAAAAAAAAAAAAGTGACCATAGCACTGACAGAAAAGATGAGGTTGGACTGAGACCCTGGGTGAGTCTGTGTGGGATGGATTTGAGGAATCCTTGGAACATCTAGGTGAAGTACCCTGTGAGCATTCATACCTACAGAATCGAGTCTTAGATCCAATGTTCAGCCTATCTTTTTTAGAAGCAGAAAATACATGATAATTGAAGCCAGAAGAGAAGAGGGAAACAGAGGCTAGGGAAGTGAGATTTCAGGAAGACGACAGTAGCAAAAGCCAGATAGGGAATGTGTACAATAGCAGTGAAGAAGCAACTTGATTGGGGGTGGTGGGGGGGTGGGGTGTGTGTGTGTGTGTGTGTGTGTGTGTGTGTGTGTGTGTGTTGGGGGAGAACTGGGGATTTAACCCAGGAGCATTCTACCTCTGATCTATACCCCCAGCACTTTTTATTTATTTATTTACTTTTTTGAAACAGGTCCTCACTAGGTTGCTGGGAGTCTCCTTAAGTTGCTGAGGCCGACCTCAACCTTGTGATCCTCTCACCTCAGCCTTTGACGAGTACTTTTAATGAGGTGTTATTAGGAGCTCCCCGTCCAGGCACAGGTGTGAGTGAAGGCATTGATCCTTCGGTAGATGAAATTGTTGCACCGACACGAGCCCTCCGCTGCAGCTGGAGGAAGCTGAGCCATGGTGACGGGTTGTTTCTTTGCTTGGGGTCCAGGAGACAAGAGTGGGTGCAGGATGTTAGGAAGCTCCAAGTCCTCCTCCCAGACCGCAGCTCCTGTTGCTGTGGCTCCCACCGCTGTGGAGAGAGCTGGAGTAGTCAGACTATTGGCTGTGCGGTTAATGGAGGTCAGGGTGACTGACTGGTCTACTCTGTGTTGACTTAGGATGTGTTCTTGTTATGACACCCCTATGCCCACTGTGTAATCTGCAGAGTGCAATTGGTCATTCTGTGGGCAGAGCCACAGTTGAATGAGGTAAAGCTCTAGTCCTTGCCTGGAGTTAGTTTTGCCCTGTAAGAACCAAATACTGAGTCTAGTGCCAAGGCCTTTGCTTTCAAAGTCTGACTTTGAGCTCCAGAGAAGTGGCTGAGAGTGTGCACATAGATCCACAGTGCTGGTAAAACTCGAGGACTTGCCAATGGAGCACACAACTTTTTTTAATGTGACACAATTATGTAGGTTAATATCTAATGTCGTATAGTGTTTCTTTGCTTTCCTTAAAATATAATTAATTAAACAAAAATAGTCCTAGATGGGAAACTAAAAGTAATTCCTACTTTCATTTTCCCTTGCACCCCTCTTCCAATACAACAACCCAGGAAATACCTTCATTGGGTCAAGAGAAAACGAAACTTGAGCCTGGTCAACCCCAGCTCTCTCCAGGCATTTCAACTATTCATCTGCACCCACAATTTCCAGGTAACCTGTGTTGCTCTGTGCTGTCTCTAACTATTCTAACAGTATCTGAATAAAAGCTTAACATAGGAATTTTTGTGAGTCTTTAATTTTGTGTAATAAATCATTGGAATTCATAATTTAAATATGAAATAAGCACACTAAAGTATGTTCATATATATATAATGTTGGTGTAAGTATAGTACTATCAATATTATAATGAGAAAGAACTTTTTCACTCTCTTGTTATCAGGGATAGTATTTATTATTCGCACATGATTGAAAGTCATTATTTGGTGAATGGTCATTTTTCTCGACTTCTGAACTGCTCTCAGCTATTCTTACTAAATATTGATGCCAGAGCTAGGAATTAATATGAACTTTCAAGATCTATGACAGTTCTTTATATCCAAGATTACTGTGACATGTTAGAGTAAGTTGCACTTGCATTTTGAGGTGGGATCTCAGTCCACAGAATAGGCTTTAATTTTCTTTTTATCCTCTCCTTCCCCATGTAGTCGTAATTGAAAAAACATCACCTCCTGGGCCTGTGGAAGTAGCTCCTGAAGCTTCTACGTCAAGTGCCAGCCAAGTGATCGCACCTACTCAAGTAACAGGTCAGTGCAGCATTTGCTGTGTTATATATCCTACGGAAACACCAGTCTGAACCTGCTTAAAATGTCTTATCAGATGTGTGAAATTGCACATGATAGGGTTAGTCATAATAGCAAATATTTGGAAATAATCAAAATAGTACTAAAAAGGTATGCATAACTAAATTATAATATATATACAGTAGAATAGTAATTAATGTTTTAAAGGAATATTTAATGTTGCAAAGACATGCTTATGGTATAATGTTTATTAAGAAATATGGAGCAACTTAGTGAGGCCCTCCACAACTTAGTGAAACCCTATTTCAAAATAAAGAATAAAAAATAGGACTGGAGGTATAGCTTGGAGGTAGAATGCTCCCGAGTTCAATCTCCAGTATCACACACACACACACACACACAAATAGGAGCACAATGTGATGATTCTAACTTTTGTTTTGAAAAATGTCTACAAATACAGAAAAGGAGGCCAAAAAAAAAAAAAACCACATCAAAGTATTCAGTTATTACCACTTAATAAAATTGTGGATAATCTTTATGTTCTTCAATGTATTTTTTAGGTTTCAATATTTTTTGTAATAATATTTAAATCACTAGCTTAAAATTATATAAATATATTAGTTTTGAAACAAATGCAAAAACCTAAATGGCAATATCCTTAATGTAGAATTAGCTCTTACAGTTGGGCCAGGTGGGATGGAGCATGCCTATTATTCCTGCTACTCAGGAAGCTGAGGCAGGAGGATCACAAGTTAGAGACCAACTTGAGCAACATCATGAGAGCCTATTTCAAAATTAAATGAAAAGAATTGGAGTTTAGATCAGTGGTAGAGTGCTTGCTTACCCATGTATGAGGCTGTGGGTTCAATCCCCAGCACCAAAAACAACAACAACAACAACAACAACAAAAAAACTGAAATAAACTCTTATTAATCAACAAAAATACTAATAATAGAGAAATAGGTAAATAGTACAATGAGAATAATCATAGAAAAATAATACCAAGAAGCATATAATAGGAAATTTCAGCTTTACTAGTAATCAAAGAAATGCAAATTTAAATGGGATAATACTTTATTCATACTGTACTAGTATTTAAATCCCAATAAAATTGTTTTTATTAGGGAGAACCTGAGACTTTCCCACATTGATTCCAGAGAAGCATCACCAACCAGGATATATAGGGAGACATATAGAAAGATTGATTTGGACGGGTTGGCTCACGAGATTCTTGAGCCTTAAAAGTTCCACACAATCTGGTACCTGCTGGCTCAAGACCTAGGAAATCTGGAATGTGGTTCTAGTCCAAACATGAAGGCCTGAGAGCCAGGGGAGCCAGAGGTATAAATCCCAGGTTGAGTTGGATGACCTAGAAGCAGGAGCGATGATGTTCACAGGCAGATGATGTTCCAGCTCGAGCAGATAGCAAATGTGTCTCTGTACTGCTGTGTTCTATTGGGGCCCAGCCCTCAGTGGATAGGATGGAGCCCACCCAGCTGGTGAGGGTGATCGTTACTCAGTCTACTAATCTAAATGCTAATTTCTCCTGGAAATACTCTCACAGACACACCTGAAAAAAATGTTTTATCAGCTACTTGGATGTCTATTAGTCCAGTCAAGTTGACTCATAAAATTAACCATCATAGTGTGTAAACTTAATTCTTCTTTTCTGGAAAGCATAGATTGGCAATATGTATAAAAAACCTTATAAAGGTCCAGAACTTTTGACCCTAGTAATCCTATTTTAAGATATCTCACCTAGGAAGTAATGTGCCCAAAGACTTTGATAATATTTTATATGAATATTTATCACAACGGTACATATAACAGAAAAAAGGGAAATAACCTAAACATTCAATTATAGGAGAATAGATAACTATGTTACATATAACATATATGTATATTAGAACATTATAGAACATTATGCCACCAAATATGAAAAAAGAGACATATATACATTGAGAAAATATAACAGATATTAGCAGTGAGGCTTTTTGTTGTTGTTCGTTGTTTGTTTTTATAACATGACCTAAGAAGTTTAGATGCTATTTTATTTTTAGAATATTTTTTATATTTCTTACTTATTGCAAAGTGGACATATGTATTTACAGCCAGAAAAAAATGTCACTACGTATTCAGTTAGGTAGGAGGAATGAATCCAGAGCTCTGTTGTTCAGCATGGTAACTGTAGTTAATAACAACATGTTGCATTCCTGAAAAATGCTGAGAGTGGACTGAAGTGTTCTCACCACAAACATGATAACTATGTGAGGTAATGCAGCTAGATTTAGTCATTCCACAATGCAGACATACTTCAAAATATCACATATACAATGAATATGTACAATTTCATCTGTCAATTCAGAAAAGTAAAAATTTAGAAGCATCACTAAGCGTGTTCATGGTACCCTCGTAGGATGGGGTTGCCGACACATAGCAGGCATCACTTATGGAGAGTGTTCAGTCTCCCTTAAACATTCCCTCCTCAGAAACACATGCTGCATTTCCAATGGAAATGTTCTTCTGTGTTAAACTTTCAATCATTTTCTCAAAAATGTGCATATACCTCTCTTAGATATATGAATCGAGACAGCAGATGGCAAAGTGTTTTTCTAAAGCACCTCTGTCCCGAGCGAAAGGTGGTGACTAAGGAGAGAGGAGGCACATTGTGGACTCCATAGTGTGCTTCCAACTAAATCAGCGACAGAAGGCACTCTGCTCCCAGAGCCCTGCCTCTCCCCAAACTACACGGCAACCCGTCTATGGTTGTATGCGTGTACGTGTGTGTGTGTGTGTGTGTGTGTGTGTGTGTGTGTATGTGTGTGGGAATTGAACCCAGGGGCATTCTACTTCAGAGAGCTACACCCCCAGCCCTATTTTACTTTTTATTTTGAAACAGGGTATCATTAAATTGCTGAGGGCCTTGCAAAATTACTAAGGCTAGCTTTAAACCTGCAATCCTCTTGTCTCAGCCTTCCAAGTACTGGGATTCCAGGCATGCACCACCACGCCCAGCTTGGCTTTACTGTTATGAGTAAAGGGCTGCAGAAATGTTAGCTGTTCTTAGTAGTTTGGGTTTGATACAATGAAATAATAGTGATTTTTTTTAAACATGGGTATGACTAAAATTGTCATTCTCTATTCAGATGTCATCTATGTATACATCTACTTTATTAAACATGTCTCTAAGAGACTGCTCATTGCAAGGTGTACACATATGTAATACATTATTTTGGTTACCAAGGATCTTCTAACTGTTTAATGTTAAAAAGAAAAAATTCAGGGTGACAGTGTAATTCACTAGTTCTTTCTAAATGAGTACCCTATTTCCATTTTCCAATATGAAGATAAACTTAGTTTTGAAGGGGTGTGACTGACTTCGATGGCTAAAGCTCTTGCACACTGGCTTCGTATAGGTTAAATTTGGCTAGATGCATGCACTTTCATGCATCTAGCCAATTCATAGGAATTCATGCATCTAGCCTATTCATAGGAATAAGAAATGCAAGTTGGTGGATTGCAACTGAACAGCAGAACTGATGGGGAAAAGAAGAAGAAGAAGAAGAAAGGAGCCCTTTATATGAAGTTGTCAGAGTACAGCTTAGTTCTGAGTCTGACAGGTACACAGGACGCTCATCTGCTACCACACACTGAGCACAAATGCTTCCTTCCAGGAAACTCATGATGCTGAATTTAATTTTTCATGTAGTTTCTATAAGTACTTCCACTTCCTATCCTAAAAGAATCTTTGAGAAATATTCCTTGGGGAGAAAATTATAAATAGAGAGTCTTTGAATTTAACCAGCTGTGACTTTAGTGCTGTACTATGAAGAGTGAGCTACATGAGCATAAGAATACTGTTTGTATCAAATTTAATTTAAATCAAAATGTAGATATGCCCATTGGTTTCCTATAAGGACCAAACATAGATTTAAGAAGTAATCTGATTAATTCTTGCAGGAACATTATAAAATGAGTTTTCCCCCCTAAAATACAAGGGCAATAAATGTTGTTAGTTTCTCTCAAAAGAAATAGAATAATAAGAATCTATAGAAAGAAATAGAATAATAAGAGTCTAAAATAAATATAATTAGGCTGGGCATGGTGGCACATGCCTGTAATCCCAATACTTGGGAGGCTGAGACAAGGGGATTGAAGGTTTGAGACCAGCCTCATTAATGTAGTGAGACTCAGCAACCTAGTGAGACTGTTTTAAAAATTATTAAAAGGACTTGGAGGGGGAGGGAGTGTAGCTCAGAGCTTGAATGTCTCTGGGTTCAATCCCCAGTACCAAAAATGAATGAATGGATGGATGGATGGATGAATGAATGAATGAAATCAGCTCCACATTGTATAGTGATGATATCTTTATGTTGGTGTGATTGGAAGTAGCCCAGATGTTAGCCACACACACTTTGACATGTAATAATCATTAAGTGAGCCACGTACTTGCAGGAGATCAGTGTGATATTTTCCACTCTTCACAGCTGACTCGGTGGCTTGCAGCCTGTTGGCATCCTATTTCCAAATAAATTATACATTTCGGCATTTAAATTCTCAATTTAGCATAGTGTCTTAATAGCTGAGGGATAGGTTGGAAACTCAAATCTTTATTTCTCTGGCAAATATTTACAAAGTGGAAACATCTGTTTCAATTGTTGTAGGACAGTTTTTGCTCATGGTGGGGGCAGTTAGGAAGCCAGGGCATTTTTGGAAACCTTCCCATACGTTAACATTCAGTGCCTCGCTCCAGGGTTCTTCCAGAACTTTCTCCAAGGCTCTTTCGGACCAGCCAGAAATGATCGTGTTCCATGACTGCCTTACAGAATCCTCTGTAATTATCATGGCCAGAGCAGTTTTAAAACTGTCTGCTCATCCAATTTTTCCAGAACTCAGAATTGACCCCTTCCAAAATGTGTGTCCCTGAAGCATATTTCTAGTGTCATTACAGTCTCAAAAAACTATGTATGCTGTTGGAAAATGGCTCTAAAGAAATGTGAAGTCATCCTGTTTAGTGTTTCCAGACTCCAGTTCTTTAAGGCACTCATTCATTTCTTTGTCCATTCACTCGAGTTATCACACAATAAAGAAAGAGCCTGAAGGTCAACATACTTGTTTTCACATTTTTCCCAAAGCTTTTTTTTCCCACTTAATTTTAGAAAATAAAAACATCAAACTGTTACATCCACCATTGGCCCTATTGCTGAGTAAATAGTGCATTTGTTGGCTTTTTTTTTTTTTTTTTTTTTGAGGTGGTGGCACTGGGGTTCTACTGTTTTTTTATTTTGAAACAAGGGCTCACTAAGTTGCTGAGGCTGGCAGTGAACCTGGGATCCTCCTGTATTAGCCTCCCAAGTATTGGGATTACGGGTATGTGCTACCACGCCCCACCCCTTTTTCCAAATCTTAAATAGACTCCAGCAAAATAGAGGAAAATCCTTGACTCAGCAGAGGTCAAATTTTAGGAGGCACATATAGGAAGAAAGGGCCCTCTGACCCCAGAAGCATGTGGGTAGGCATTGTGAAGGACACTTGGAAAGTCCAGTGGGGGCACTTGCTTGACTGTCTCTCTGGGAAGCTAAAGATGTCACGGAAGACAAGACATTCCCATTCACCAGTGTGTCCCTGAGGCCAGTGATTAGTGAGACACATGGTGACTTTGCCTCTGTGGTGTAACCCAGCCCTGTTTTCAGAGCTTAGGAAAATATGAAGCAGATTGTCTTTGCTATAAAAAAAAATAGCAAAAGCAGAAAAATTTTCTTATTCTTCCAGACAGCACCTGAAGATTTGCCATTCTGTGCACTATATATGTGCTTAAGAATGAAAACTTAGCTGGGTGGTGTGGTGCACACTTATAATCCCAGTAACTTGGGAGGGTGAGACAGGAGGATTGCAGGTTCATGGCTATCCTCAGCTACTTAGTGAGGCACTCCGCAACTTAATGAGCCCCTGTTTCAAAATAAAGAATAAAAAATAGGGCTGGGTTCAATCTCCAGTGCTACACACACACACACACACACACACACACACACACACACACAGTGAAAAAAGAATGAAAACTTCATAGGAAGGGAGGGTGGGGGAAGTCCAAGAAAATATAGAGAAGACATGTTTTGGAAGTTTTAAAGTATAAGTATCAGTAATTTATGTTTTACCTTAAGAAAAAAAGAAGATACTGAATTTTTTATGACTGCATAGTATAATTAGACTGTGTCAAAGATATTGTGGGTCTTTCTTTTCGCCTAGAAGGATGGGATTCTTCCTCACAAATGGAAGAAAGGAATCCCAGTGGAGCAATGGAGGGGACTTAGAGGAGGGGAGAAGAAGACTTGATGAAGGCAATAGTTCAAATAATGCCATGTACATACATAAAATTATCAACACCAATCTCAATGACATTTATGGGCAAGGGGAGGGAGTGGAGTGGGATCCAGAGGAAAACACACCAAGTGCTGTGTGCATGTATGTGCTTATCACTCTTTACCTTATTATGATGTGTAATTACAATGCACCAATAAGCATATATTAAAAATAGAATTAAGAAAAAATGTTGAAAGTTATAGTAATTAATCACTTGCATAAAAAGTGGCACAACCAATGTAGAAATCAGCAGTTGTGGAAATGTCCCCTCCCTCCTTGGATGTGTCTCCTGTACCCTCTAGTGGCTTCAGCATAGATTCTCATGCACACGTTGAGTTGCTCTGCCAGCCAGGATCAACACTTCTAGGTGCGTCTCTATATACTTAATTGATGAGAGAATCAATTAAAATTCCTCAACATTCTTCACCAGTGTGACTTCAACCTCATAGCTTCTAGGTTGGATTAGAAAGAAAGGCCATTGTTACTCATTTTGTTTCCTCCAACTAAAGAGAATTCTTGACTAACTGTCCTGCCTTAGGGTCCCTATGAGGAGAAACAATTAAAATCTTTTGGCCAACTCTGATGTGGAAATGAATTGCCTTTGAAGTAAGCATCCCATACTTTTGAAGACTTTTGTCGACATGTATTAAAAACTCCATTCTAAAGCTCTGCCTACAAAATGAGAAATAAATATTTGGGAATCAAGAGATTGGTATGTGTGGGAGTAGGGCAGTGACCCCTGATCAATCCTTTCCTATAAACTCCAGGTTTATATACTTTAAGTTGTTCTAAATTCTGGTTCCTAGGATATTAATTTGCTTTCCAATGATTTCACTTTCTTTTGCAAATATGGCCAACAGTTTTTCTTTTTTTAAGAAAATGGCAGATAAAAACATAAAAGGCCAGAAACTACACACACACACACATACACACACACTAAGAAATCTAAATAGGAATCATTTTGAAAGGAGGCATCTACTAGTAATATAGAATAGACGGTTAGAAATGTGATTATCACACTATTCCACTAAAAATATCCTGTAGAGAAGAGAATTCTTGAGTATCTAAGAGCATAACCTAGTGAGGACTGCCGTTTACCTTCAAATTTTTGTGGCACACAGAAATTATGTATTTTTAATATTTTATTGGTGTGATATTACTATATATTATGAGATTCAAAGTGATTCTTTCATATACGCACACAACAGCTCTTGGTGTAGTTTCCTCCTAACCCCGTCCTGCTACATCCCTCCTCCTTTCCTGCACATGGTAGTAAGGTTATTAGAGATACCTTCGTATATAGACATGATATTATTTGAATCATTTCATTTCTTTTTTTT
The DNA here is from genome assembly GCA_004027655.1 of Graphiurus murinus. Classification (NCBI taxonomy): domain Eukaryota; kingdom Metazoa; phylum Chordata; class Mammalia; order Rodentia; family Gliridae; genus Graphiurus; species Graphiurus murinus. The sequence continues at coordinate 22,327 of PVLC010017511.1, forward strand.
GCGGTACTGGGGATTGAACCCGGGGACATTCTACCTCTGAGCTACACCCTCAGTCCGATTTTTTATTCTTTATTTTGAAACAGGGTGTCGCTAAGTTGCAGAGGGCCTCACTAAGTAGCTGAGGCTGGCCACAAACCTGGATCCTCCAGTCTCGGCCTCCCAAGTACTAGGATTACAAGTGTGCACCACCACGCCTGGCTCTCATTTCATTTCTTAAACCTCCTTTTTCTCCTCCCTCCCTCCCCACCCCCTGAAATGATATTTTGTAAGGAAGAGTTTTCTGATTATGAAGGCAATAATACATGATTGTTGTAGAAATGTTTTAAAAGACAGGTAAATATGAATAAGAAAAATATAAGTCCCATCAAATCTGGATATATTTTCTTCCAGTATTTTTTATATTAGAAGTTAAATCATATCCTATGTTATAGTTTTGCCTAACTGCATTTTTAAAAAATAAGCATTTCCTTTTCCTGTTAATGATTATATAACCTATGCTATATAGTACCAAAATTCATTGTGTTATTATCATGAGTAACTTAAGTTTAAGAACTTGTTAATCATCCAATGTGTTTAGCCTTTCGAATTTTTTATTTTTTCTAGAATTTAGTAATATACTAACTATAAACAGGTTTATTTTTCTGATAGTTAGCATAAATAGGCTCATAAAAGGTATCTAAGTTGCAAATGCATGGTTTTTGCATACATTTCTGGTATTTCACTTTCTATGCTTCCTTTTTCAAATGATTTGCATGTGGAGTCTTAAAGTTACAGCACAGTAAATGCTTCATGAAAAATGAAGAATGTGGTTTTGGTTTTGGAGAGCAACCTCAGCCATAATTTGGGTCATTTCCATTATGAATCTTTGTTAAAGCACTGTTTTTATACTCTTTCTGCAGAATGCAGAATGGGTTGGTTATGAGTAACAATTGCCCACCTGTGTTTTTTTTTTTTTTTCTCATTCAAACCATAGTTGCTAACAAAACTAGACTGTCAATGTGTCGTGCTCAGAGGCACAGTTACTTCCCCTGGGGGATTCCTTGGTCTCCTCCATGCCAGCATCTCCCTTAAGCCTTGTTTGCTATATGATGAGAATAACAAAAGCCCAAGGTAGTATTGGTATAAAGGTGCTGTCTTTTTCTTATATATTTTAAATGATTTTAATATAAACCACAGTAAAAATAATAACTTTACTGAGCACATATCATGAGTAGGGCATTAGGCTACGAGCATTATTTAGGCTTCCTTTTGTCAGTCTTATACTTGGAAGTTGCAACTCTGATTAGCTCCATTCCCCACTTATAGAAAAGTGTGGCTTGGAATGGTTAAGCAGCTTGCCCCATGCCAGAAAGCTTTAAAGGGTAGCAGAATTTATAGCTGTACTGCCTTCAAGCCAGTGCATCCAGTCACCAGCTTGCTGCTCTACCTCCACTATGCCGGTGCACCTGCCTGCAAAAGTCATGGAAAATAGAAAATCTCAAAGGTCATTCATCTCAGAAGGCCACGTTAGAGTCTTGCATGCTTTTGGCAATTAAGCTCATTTTGATGAACTCCTATGAACCTGCCTCCACCACAGCGTGTGTCTGTGTGCGGAGTGAGTACTTGACAGGTGGTGTGCACAGGCTCTGTGGAAGAAGCGAGTCTCACGCCAGCATCGGTAGGAGAGGCAGGGAGGACTTGACAGAGAAGACTTGGAAGAAGATGCTTCTTTTCCAGTATAAGTAAAGTATACTCACATTAAAACTGGCAAGTTAAGAGTTATATATACATAAGTTTTGCTTTCATTACAAGTGAGGAATCTGTCTTGGGAATTAATGAGAAATCTTAATATAGTTGAAATTTGACATGTGAATAGATGGAAAGTTACCATGTATTTCTTATCAGGAGAATCACATGAAAGTCAAACTCCATCGTCTAGGATGAAATAGAGTAGAAAGAGATGCATTGATAGTCCTTTTTGGAGGTTGTTTTATTAAGAGACTGAAACAAGATTAGCCAGTCTCAGAAAGTGAAGGGCCATATGCTTTCTCTCATATGTGGAAGCTGGAAAGAAATTGGGAAACAAAAGCGTCTTCAGAAAAATGAGGAAAGATACTAGTAGAATAGTAGAAGAGAATTTGGGGAGTCAGGTGGGGAGGTGAAAAGGAATATTTGATATAGAAAACAGTTCAAATCATGCTATGTTCACACGTGAAAGTATCAATACCAGTTTCAATATTGTGTATGAGGAGGGGGAGGAAACGGGGTTGGATCCAGAGACAAATACACCAGGTACTATGTGCATGTATGACTCTAGCACTGTGAGCCTCACGATGATGTATAATTACAATGCAAAAGTATATTAAAATTTTTTGATTTTCCTAAAACTCCTGACATGGCCTCTTTCTGAGATTCTACCCACTCCAGTTCATCCTAGAAATTGCTTTATTAGGAACTATTGGTGACCTTCAATATGACTAATCAATTGTAAAGTAATCACATGAACTTCTATTTGATTTCAAAGGTCAGCTTTGTCTCCTGAGTGCCTATCTGGCAACATTATTACTATTGTTTTTTAGCTAGGCAAGAAACACAAAGCAGTGCAAGCAGTGATAAAATCTTTCTGTTGACTTCTGTGTATGTCTCACATTATTTTATTTACTTTTAAAGAAATCAACGAATGTACCGTGAACCCTGACATCTGTGGAGCAGGACACTGCATTAACCTGCCTGTGAGGTACACCTGCATATGCTACGAGGGCTACAAGTTCAGCGAGCAGCAGAGGAAATGTGTTGGTAAGAGACACTTGTGATAGACATAATTATTAAATAGAAGATAATTGCACATTTTAAAAGTTTTTTTTAAACAATTTGATCATCCTGGGAAAACATTACAGTGCTTAATTTTTTTTAATGTGTATATCTTAGTTGAGGAAGCTAATTTAAAAAAAAAAAAAAGATTTACCATACTTCTGGGATTCCCTTACATCTTTATTCAAAACCACTTACCTTGCCACATTTAATACATTTATGTGGAACAATTTACAAAAGTTTTTCAGATGTAGTAAATAAGAGCTCTGGAAAGTTTTTGCTACACAGAACTCATCTTTTCCTGTGTATTTTCTTAACAGATATTGACGAATGCACTCAGGCCCAACACCTCTGCTCCCAGGGACGCTGTGAAAACACTGAGGGAAGTTTCCTGTGTATTTGCCCGGCAGGATTTATGGCCAGTGAGGAGGGGACTAGCTGCATAGGTAATGGCAGTGTCTCCGTGGTGTGGGAATTCTCAGATCTGGGGTTTTAAGTCCCTGAGTATGCTATCAGTTCAGTGCTTCTTCAGACAACCCGGAACTTTTTATTAAACACCCGTTAGGACATAGCAACCTGCTAGGCCCTGGGAGACAGAAAATGGATTCCCCCCGCCCCAACACTTTTGAGTGTCAAAGATATGCAAAGACAAGATGCACACCCCATGTTACTTTTGGAACCCCTAAGGATCAAAACTATGTCACTTTAAAGCCTGTTGAACAAATCAGAGAGATGATTGGCGGAGAAATCAGTTATTTCATGATTATGTTTGAACCAAGCTAGGAGATGTGTGAAATGATTTTTTTTGGAAAACAAACCTGGATGGTATTTCCTGCTTCTGGTAGATGTGGACGAGTGCCTGAGGCCAGACGTCTGTGGAGAGGGGCACTGCATCAACACCGTGGGGGCCTTCCGGTGCGAATACTGTGACAGCGGGTACCGCATGACCCGGAGAGGCCGCTGCGAGGGTGAGTCTGGCCGAGAGTGGCTCGGGAGGCACCTGTGCGTGGTCCAGGGCTGCCCGGGCCCCTGGGTGGGGAGGAGCTCCCCTGGTCTTTGTTTTCCTCCCCGTCTCTGTGTAACACCAGCGCGTCCAGGCTCCCTCTGCTCTCTGCATTCGCAGCCTCTTTGCCTCACTTCTGAGGTCCTGTCAGGATCATTTTCCATCTTGATGCTCTCATTATTTTTCGCCATGGTGTCTGCCTTCACTGGTATTTGAAATGAAGGCACTTTGGAACAATTAATTGCTGAATATCCCAGTATTAACCCAGATTTAATTAGGGCGTCTGGCTCTCGCATCTGGAAGCAGAGTGCAGGTGTAGCCAGTGTTGGCTTTTCTGTTTTCGACCTTTTCAACTTGTTGCATTCCTTTGTCAGAGCTGCCTCCTGGCACACGTGTTCTGGGACTTTTTTGCTGACTTCCTTCTGAAGCACTGACCAGCTCAGGCAGATTCCAGGGGTGCCAGATAAGATTTTTCCATTACTGACCACAGCCATGAGTTTGCTCTTATTAGAACATATGCATAGTGTGGCCAGAATTATTTTCCAATTAATATTTCTGTTCATGTAGATGTCTAGGTTGCACAGTTTCTTTTTGAAACCATTGCGGTATTTTGTTTTTGTAATTATTTTCTTGAAGAGCCGGGCGTGGTGGCGCACGCTTGTAATCCCAGCATTCGGGAGGCTGAGACCGGAGGATCCGGGTTCGCGGCCAGCCTCAGCTACCTAGTGAGGCACTCCGCAACTTAGTGAGACTCAGTTTCAAAATAAAGAATTATTTTCTTGAAGAAATACATGAGCTTCTGCTGAAATCCTGCCCTGGAAGACAAGGGTGAAGGCCAAGGGGCCTCTCTGAGGCTGTGCTTGAGGCTCTTGGACATGGGCATGGTCTGGGAGTCCCTGCCTGGCCACCTCTGGTGTGCCTTTTGTCTGATGTCCTTAAGCTTCCAGAGCTAGCAAAGGACACACTAGGTGGCCAGCTCTGAGTGATCCCTTGGCTCTGTGTGTTGGTTTTCTTTTTTTTTTTTTTTTGATTGAACCTAGGGGCATTCTACCTCCGAGCTACATCCCCAGTCCTATTTTTATTCTTTATTTTTGAAACAGGGTCTCACTAAGTTGCAGAGAGCCTCACTAAGTAGCTGAGGCTGGCCACAAACCTGGATCCTCTGGTCTCAGCCTCCCAAGTACTGAGATTACAAGTGTGCGCCACCACACCAGGCATGTGTGTTTGTTTTCTTCACAGCTGCAATGACCCCAGAATGGAGTGGGTGCTAACTAGTCTGGTTTGGTAAGCCCCCACCTGCCTCTCCTGCCAGCCTCTGGCCTCGGCCCCTTGGGTGCCAATCTAGACGGAGGTGGGGGCATTCTATGCCACTGGATCTCTAATCAGTTCTGATCAGAACAGAGCCACAAACCCTCCTCCGACAGCCAAGGGGCTGTGATCAGCACCAGCATGTAGTGTCCCCTCTCCGTTTCCAGGGAGCTCTGCTCTAGAGAGGCGGCATGGGCATGAGAGAGCCAGGACTGGAGTCGGCTCTAGACCTGCACCTGGAGTTACTGCCCAACCGAGCCAGGTGCTCACACCTGTGGGACTCAGTTCCTCACCTGTGGCTTGGGAGCTATGAGAATGCGAAGTTCATGTGCAGGGTTGTCATGGACACAGTGCACGTGCCTGTCACCTTGCTAGTTCTCAAGTTTTAATTGCTTTAAGCCTCCCCTTCCCCCGGCTCCTTTTGTTTTTATATAAATCTCCTCAGTGCTTCTATAATTGTGGGGATTGTTATTCATCTATTTATTTAGTGCTAGGGATTGAACCCAAGGGCCTTTTACCTCTGAGCTACAACTCTAGCCCTTTTTATTTTTAATTTTGGTAACAGTCTCACTAGGTGGCTGAGGCTGGCCTCAAACCTGTGATCCTCCTGTCAGCTTCCCAGGTACTGGGATTACAGAAATGTACCACCATGCCTGGCTGAGGAGTGATTTTTTTTTTTAAAGCAGGAGTGAATTGAGGAGTGTTTTGTTTTTTTCCTTAAAGCAGGGGTGAATTTATTTGATTAGCATTTCATTCTTTGGCAACACCTGCCAAAGCAGTCAAATATTGATCCTCAAGTTCTACATAGGATCCCAGAATGGAGAGAGAAGGATAGAAAGGAGGAAGCAAGACATTTGAAAATTTTGTGATTAAATTGAAGACTGATAGACTATTCAGTAATACTCAATATTTGGAAGTTATTTAGTTGAACTATTACAGAGTTCCCTGAATAAATGATCTATCATTTGATTCCCCCCCTCCTCCATGAAAAGACTTGAAAATAAGAAAGAGCCAAACATTACGGCTGTTTTCTAATTTTTCTGTGGACCAGAACCAAAGGTCCTTGGGCTTCTGGCTTGCTGAAAATTTTCTCAGCTGTCACGAACGAAGCTGCTTTCAAACAGCACCAGTCTCCAAGGAGTCTCTTGTGGTTGACAGACGTTATCTCATCCATCCTCACTCTGTTCTGCAGAAGCATTGCAGGGCAGGTGGTCTCTCATATGTAGATGAGGGGAAAGGCAGGCAAGGTGCTCAGCAATGCATCTTAGTTATTGGACCAGCCTGGCTCAGTGAAATTCTCCATTAGCAGTTGTATTTATATTTTTAAAAAATCCCATCCAAAGAAGAATGTCATACTCTTTGGAAAATGAAACTGGCAAACTGCATCTTCTTTTTAGAACAAGAAGTCCCAGAACATCTGACCTTAAAAAAAAAAAAAAAAAGATACTGTGTGTCACTGTCTATTGGCAAGAATTTTTCACTGATAGAAAAGTAAATTTGTGTGGTGCAAACTTGTAATCTCAGTACTTGGGAGGCTGAGACAGGAGGATTGCAGGTTTGCGGCCAACCTTAACTACTTAGGAGGCCCTCTGCAACTCAGTGAGACCCTGTTTCAAAATAAAGAATAAAATAAGGTGGGGATGTAGCTTAGAGGTACCACTAAATAATAAATAAATAAAATTACAACACTGACCTGGTGCTTCTTCTGTTAATATTGTCTTCACCTCTTTCAGTTGTGCATCTTTTCACAAATGTTTAGTGGTGTGTAGTGGGAGATAATTTTTAAGAATTTACTGGAGCAAAGACATCAAATACCCAAGGTTGTTTATTTAGTGCAACAATTATGCATTATTTTACTTTCACTTTTCAGCTTGTGTCCTGAAACTGTATATATTAAGTAGGTTTAGAGGTCCAATATACTGCACATTTTGTATTGGGACAGTCAGACATTTAAATCTACACATTTTAATTCAAAATCTACCTCCAGAAAAAGCACTTCTTTTAAATTAAATTGTGCTAATTTCCAAATTGTTACCACTCTTTTTTTTTTTTTTTTTTTGGTATTGAAAACTGAACCTAGGGGCATTCTACCTTTGAGCTATACCTTTAGCCCTTTATTTTTTATTTTGAAATAGAGTCCCACTAAATTGCTGAGGCTGGCCTTGAACTTGTGATCCTCCTGTCTCCCAAGTACTGGGATTATAGACAGGTACCACCATGCCTAGCTTGTTTCCAGTCCTCTAATACTATTAAACTTCATCCTGTATCATATTTCCCCCCATTTATGTTTACCATTCTTGTATGTGTGTTTTGAGGGGCAAGGTACTGGGGATTGAACCCACGGTTTTTCTACCTCTGAGCTATACCCCCAGCCGTATTTAATTTTCTATTTTGAAACAGGATCTCACTAACTTGTTGAGGCTGGTGTCAGCCTTGAACTTGCAATCCTCCTGTCTCAGCCTCCCAAGTACTGGGATTACAAGCATGCACCACTGCACCTGGCCTCGTCTTCACCATTCTTAGAAAATACCTAATGCTGTTGAAGTAGTTATGTCTGCCACAGCCCAAACCACATTTAAGATTTTTTCCTCCCAGAAATAAAAAGACTAATTATTTATAACTTCAGTTGGCAGTAATTGTGAAAAGCAATACATTTTTTTAGTAGAGAATATTCATAAAGTCATATGAATTTAGATGTAATATTTAAATGTTGCAAAATGTACAATATGTAGGACATTTAAACACACCATATTTTCTGGAAAATCTTGGAAGTATATGATACATTCACTTTCTCCTGATGTTCTTTCTCTACCTCTAAAGAATTCCTATTATATGAAAGGTTTTAAATTACTCAAGCTTCGGATGTTCTTGGGTCCATAAAGCAAAGTGAGGACTTCCTGAGAGCATCCCATCGGCAGGGAAAACCTCTGGCCAGGTGGATACATGGCTTGCTCACTCTCATTCCCATTCCTTGTATTTCTTTCTGGCAAGCTGTGCTATTATGAAAGATGATGTCCAGAAAGTCTTTCTGGAGGAGCCGCTAACACTAGAGCAAAGAGGCCTGGTCTTGCCAGTGGAGGAACTGGGGCCAAGTTTCTCCACAGAATGTGTGTAAATATTTCAATCCAGGTACACTTAACCACGCACTATTACCATGTGTTTAAGTCTAGACCCAATGTTTCACCCAGTTATTGCTTTCTCCACCGGAATGGAGATAAGGCATGCCTTTCCCCCCTCGTTTATCATAAAAGTAAGATTTCACTTTGGTATTCTGATAAAATGTTCATAACCCATCTTTTTGGTTTTTCAGATATTGATGAGTGTTTGACGCCAAGTACTTGTCCAGATGAGCAGTGTGTGAATACCCCTGGATCATACCAGTGTGTCCCCTGCACAGAAGGGTTCCGAGGCTGGAATGGACAGTGCCTTGGTAGGTACCATAATATTCTTATCGAAGTGGGTTTTATCTCCGTGTTCTCTTTTCTGATACAGTGGTATAATACCCATTTAGCCCTCTTTCTAAATGAATAGCAATATGAAACATAGTAAATTTGCATCACTCTCAGAAGAATCCTAAGGAATTTTTAACCATGGAGAAAAGAAGAAAATCTGTTGTTGTGAAGGATGTGAGCTTCTGGGTGGAGCAAACAATTCTGATGGAAACTAATTGTTATATCTAATCTGATAACCAAAGCCAAGTAAATAGTAAGCACTACATGGAGGAGAGAGAGAGAGAGAGAGAGAGAGAGAGAGCCAAAGGCTTAAAAAAGAGGAGGCATAAAAGGACCGATGGCAAAGGACACACACACAGAGAAACTCGAAACAGAAGTAGTGAACATAGTACCTGAGGCAGAGAGAGGAGGATAAAGTTATCCATTTGCTGCTGTTCTTTCTCCTTCCCTGTATCTGTCTACCATATGATCTTTTTCTTAAACATTGAACTCTTTGCCACTCCATGCCACAACTCTAAATGTGTGGGTTAAATGTCTGTCTCATCCATTCCTTCCTTCTTTTCTTCTCCGAAAGAACTTGCTACATATACACAGAGTTCTAAGTTCTGGAATATATCAAGGGGCAAAACCAGATATGAATGACCCCTTCCTCTCACCCAGACATCTCACAAGTAAAACTTACAAATGGAAGAAACAAGTGCTAGGAAAGAGGGTTCTGGGATGTTGCCAGATCATATGATAGAATGAGTTCCCTTGGGAACATTTTTGGTTTAGATTTAACTGGGAAAGGAGGTGGGAGGAAGAACATTTTAAATAGAGGAAATAGCAAGGGCTTGTTGGAGGGGGAAGCACGTTCCAGAAAGCCAGTGTAGCTGAGGACAGAAAAGAATGGAAGACTGCTGGAACCCAGGGAGAAACACACCAAGCGCTGTGTGCTTCTATTACTCTGAACCTCATCATGATGTATAACTATGATGCACCAATAAAAGCATATTTTTAAAAAAGACTTATTGTAAAATGAGGAGGGGTGGACCATGCAAGGCCCTCTCTATCCAGTTTCAATGGTTGATCTTCATTCGATAACTCAGGGGAGACGTTTAGATGTTTTAGAGGATGTGGGGGTCAGTAGAGGGCAGAGGACTTGTCACCAGGCAGCGGCAGCTGCTCAACCACTGCAGCTGGTATGGGTGGCTCCTTTCCCAGATCCCCATCCCTGTCCCCAAGAGCATGTACTAATGGGATTGTGAGATGCAGATCTTTGTAGAAAAGAAGGGAAAAAATTGTATTCACTAGTTCTTTATTCGAGAAGCAATTGTTTATGTAATTGAAGCTAGTAAGAAAGTGCATTTGGTTTTAATTTTCCCATTTGGCATAAATCTCATAGTTCTATTCATGTTCTCATTTTCACGTACCGATGCATGATCAAGGAGCAGTGCCTAAACTCTACCTTAGATAACTACAGTTTGCAATAGTGTAAACACAGCCCTGATCCATGAATTCGCTAATGGAACATGGCTGACCAATTTGGCAAGGGATTGTTCTTCAATGTAAATAATTTTACATGAGGTCTCATACCTTTGTGCACATTCATACATATTTGTATAACATTTTGCTCCAGTATAGTGACAGAAACACAGCACCTCATTTAGAAGTAATTTTACTTTTGCCAACCACATGAGCAGAATCATGAGCAGAAATATTATGTCACTCTATTGCTCAATTCAACCAAAGTCACACGTTTAGTTCCTAGTTCCAAGCAATAGCTTTTGTTTCTGCATTGCTGAAGTATGTATTTCCTGTTATTAAGAGTAAGAGTTTGTTTTTTCCTTCTGCTTTGGGTAAAATTTTAGGCTTTGCGTAATCTCCACACCAAGCCACTCTTCCATGATATAATTGCTGTTCCATCCATTGTTTATGTTGAACTTCCAGTTCTAAATTTATGAAATTTTTTTTTTTGCAGATTATACTGATAGACATTTCCCTTCTTAATTTTTTATAATAGAGCTTTCAAGTGTTGAAAAGTAGAGTGTGACCAAAAGCAGATATTGCAACCTGCCTTCTTCTCATACTGAGCCAATGAATGGATTGAATTTTCTGCTAAAGGCTGACAGTGCAATGAATGCTCGGTCCTATCTTGAGCCTTTCTTTACTTATTTTTAATATGCTTTTATTGCTGCATTGTAATTACACATCAGAGTGAAATTCAACGTGATACGAACATACAATGCCACAGCCCTGTGTGTGGTTCTTTCCCAACCCCTCTCCCCATACATGTTAGTGATATTATGCCTTTCTTTATACATCTTAGTTCTTACCTTTGTTCTTTAGTTCTCTAAAATACTTTTTAGATGATGCATATTTGTGTGTGGGGGGGGTACACTAGGGATTGAACCCAGGGGAATACTACCCCTAAAATATTTATTTATTTATTTATTTATTTATTTATTTATTTATTCATTTATTTTGTAACAGGGTCTAAGTTGCAGAGAGTCTCACTACTTGCTGAGGCAGGCCACAAACCTGTGATCCTCCTGTCTCAGACTCTCAAATACTGAGTTTACAGGCCTGAGCCACTATGCCCAGCTTAGATGGAGTGTCTTAAGCCTATCTTTGAGTTGAGCTAACCCATAACACAACTTTACATATGTTTATTTGTTCATTTCAAC
>PVLC010017512.1:0-33636 GCA_004027655.1 Graphiurus murinus
TACTGGAGATTGAACTCAGGGGCATTCTACCTCCGAGCTATACCCCCAGCCCTATTTTTTATTCTTTATTTTGAAACCGAGTCTCACTAAGTTGCAGAGTGCCTCACTAGGTAGCTGAGGCTGGCCGCGAACCCGGATCCTCCGGTCTCAGCCTCCCGAATGCTGGGATTACAAGCGTGCGCCACCACGCCCGGCTTATTCTTTGTATTCTTGATGATTGCCATTCTAACTGGAGTTCGATGGTTTCTCAGTGCCATTTTGACTTGAATTTCCCTGATTGAATGATGTTAAACATTTTTCATGTATTTAATGTCCATTTATATTTCCTCTTTTGAGAAGTGTCTATTCAGGTCCATTGCCCATTTTTGATTGGGTTCCTTGTTCTTCCTTGTCATTTTTATTTGTATTTTCACAAATCCTGTTGGCTGTTTTTATGTCTTCCTTGGAAAACTGTCCATTCATGTACTTGGCCCATTTTTTAAATCAGGTTATTTGGTTTGGTTTTTTGTTTGGGTTCTGATTTTTTTGCTACTGAATTTAGGAGTTCCTAATATAATTTAGAAAATTTTTTTGCCATATATGTGGTTTGTAAGCACTTTCTCCCATTCCGTAGTTTGCCTTTTTGCTCTGGTAACTATTTCCTCCATTGTATAGAAGCTTTTTGGTGTGATCTAATCCCACTTGTCTGTTTTTGCTTCGATTGCCTGTGGGTTTGGTGTCATCTCCAAAATATCATGACCCAGATCAGCAACATAGAGCTTTTCTTCTAGTACTTCTTTTATATTTTCCAGCCTTATGTTTAAGACTTTAACCCAGTATAAGTTGATTTTTTTTCTTGTTATAGTGTGAAATAAGGGCCCAACTTCCTCCTTCTGCTTGTGGATATCTGGCTTTCCCAACACCATTTGTTAAAGCAAGTATTCTTTCTTCTTTGTGTGTTCTTGGCACCCTCGTCAAAGATCAGCCAGCCATAGATGCGACAATACACTTGCTTAAATTTCAACACATCAGAAACCACTCATTCTCAGGCTGTGTCCCCATTGACTGACATTATAGTAAGTGACAGAAATTCCATTATAGTAAGAGACAGACATGATATTCATTAAATATCACTTTACTTAGCATGCTCTATACATAAGATTTTGGCTTAAAGGGGAAAATGTGGTTCTGTTGCTATAAAATAACTGAGAACTCGGAGAAAGAGCAGCATGAGAAGAAAAATAAACCCTGAGATGATGTATCTCATCATCACATGAAACAGTTTACGGCATGACCTGTGGGAATTCAGTCTGCCGGACAACTTAGGAAGCTTTCATAACAGCCTGGCTTGGTCTGAGGTGAGTGTGAGGTTAGACCTTGAGTTAGCTGACTGGAGGTTCTCCACAGGTTACCCGTGACTCTGAAAAGTCCCTAATCATATCTGAGCCTCTCATACTACGTCATCTGTAAATGGTTGTGAAGACCAAATGATAGGCTGGCAGGCTAATGACATGACTCTCAAATCAGAAAGCTCAGGTTATCTGTATGATCTTATGCAAATGCCTCGATCCCCCTCTGCCTGCACTTTCACTATCTATAAGATGAAGGTAGCAATCAAACCTATTCCTGAGTTTATTATGGGGATGGCATCAGGTGATGTGTAAGAATTACTTGGCATTGTACCTGGTGCAGAGTAAGTGTTTAATAAATATAAAATGCTATTATGGTTTAAGAGGATGTACTCAACACTAAGGTAGTTGGTGGACTTCACAGTGCTTGGTATATGTGGGATGTTATCCTAGGATGTGTATGATTGAGATATGTTTAATGCCAGAGGCAAGTTTTGGGGCTGGACCCTGGCTCAAGTATTCTTGGGCCTATTTGTGTGTATAAAATGCAAGAACTTTCAATAGGAAAATTTAACAGGTCTCCAATTTTTGCCAAGTCCCTGACTAACCACTTTGATTGATCTCTTTCGGCTTCCCTAGCAGGAATTAGCTAAGTCTTCTTATCCCTTCCACTCTGCATGTTGAAGATGAATAGAGTTGGCGTGAGATCATTCCACTTGTCTCTTCTCTAATCTATAAACTCGGAATCTCAGAGAGGTCAGGCTGATAACCTCCCCTTCCTGTTTTTCCCTTTTGTGCCAACATCAGCCCCTACTGTTTGACAGACTTAGAAATGACAAGAAAAGTCTTCCCTTCTGGAAATTCCAGATGTTCCTGGGGTCAGCTTATAGGCTAATTAAATATTTTATCTTGATTCAAGCTCAGAAAAGGCTCAGCTCCCTATCTTGGCGAGTCTATTTTCAAATCCTAGATATTTCAAGAGCTTCCTCCCATAGGAGAATTTAGTCCAAGGTATTCTCTTCTCGAGTGTACAGACTCGTTTTGTTGAAAGATCAGAGTCTTGGAACTGGGTATCAAAGGAATGAAGATGTGACACCTGCCTCACCCCTCTTCACTTTGGTCAATGGTAGCATTTTTCCAACAATCTCTGAGAAACAGGGATGTGAATGAGGGGAATCATTTTAGCTATTCCCTCTTGAAGATTTTCTTCAACCAGTTTGTTCCAGTTGCTACCATTATGTAACACCACCCTGAAATTTAGTAACTTGAAGCCACCATTTTATTGACCCCAGTTCTGTACCAGAACCTCAGATGGCCAGTTGAGAGAGCTCTTATATGACCTCCAGAACCTCAGCTGGGAGAACTAGAAGGCTGGGCATGATTTAAATCACCTGCAGGCATCTTCACTCAAAAGGCAGGCTAGGACTTCTGATTGGCCATCTGCAAGGGGATTTATTTATTTACTTTGCGGTACTGGGGATTAAACTCAGGGGCATTCTACCTCCGAGCTATACCCCCAGTCCTATTTTTTATTCTTTATTTTGAAACCAGGTCTCACTAAGTTGCGGAGTGCCTCACTAAGCAGCTGAGGCTGGCCGCAAACCCAGATCCTCCAGTTTCAGCCTCCCAAATGCTGGGATTACAAGCGTGAGCCACCACGCCCGGCTTGCAAGGGGATTTAGATGCAGGATAGTTTCAGAGTAAGGACATAGACCTTTCCTATTAAGAGGAAAGGCATCAACTTCTTGCCATATCACTAAGCCATGGACTGTAACTGGAACCATTAGTTATCTAAAAAGCCCATCTTTTTATCCTGTGATTCATGATTATGTTTAAGGGTGTGGGTAGGAAGAAGGTAGGCATACTTAAATCTACTCTTCAGGGAGCTCTCTTGGAACTGCGAAAGATACTGTTGTAGGATTTGCAAAAGGAAACACTTTCTATCCTGAATGTTAAACTTGAGGAAACTGGAGAAATACACGGGGAAGAAAATATGAATTGAAGTCTCTCTCTTGGTTTTGAACATTAGTTTTAAGAATGTGCATATGTGCACTACTGCCACCAAGAATAATAAAGAATCAGAAGGATCAAGAGTAACTAGCATCTGGGTGCAACTCTTCCGCATTTGTTTTGCTCATTGATTCTTCCTAACAGCTTATTGAGGTGAGTAATATGATTTCATCACTAATTCAGAGATGAAAGGACTGAGATTTAGTGAAGTCGTATTAACCTTTCCAAGATCATGTAGTGAGTAGAGGTAGAAACGATTCTACAGATTTCAGATCTCTCGATTACACCGTGAGCCTTTTGCTGCGGCCCACTATTCCAAGTCCTGAGCCCCTGCTAGAGACTAGTGTACTTTGTGGCTGAGGGAACCATCATGTCTAAACACAGTCATCTCCATCTCTTTGATATTTGATCTTTGTCTTGCCCATTTCCCATTTACTACCTGGATGTTTTTTCAACCATATTTTATAATTTTGATTCATCTAGCAGTCTACTACTAGTGCATGTGGAGATGGTTTATTCTATGATTCACTCCCCAAATGCTTGTTAAGTTCCTACTATGTGCCAGGCTTGCCTGCCCCTCCTTCCTTTCATCACTCCTTTCTCTTCCTTTCTTCCTTCCTTCTTTTCTTTTCTTTCTCTCTCTTCTTTCTTTCTTCTTGCTTTTCCTTCCTTCCTTCCTTCCTTCCTTCCTTCCTTCCTTTCTTCCTTCCTTCCTTCCTTCCTTCCTTCCTTCCTTCCTTCCTTCCTTCCTTCTTTTTCTTTCTCTCCTTCCTTTCTTCCTTCTTTCCTTTCCCAGATGTATTCTACCTCTGAGCTACACCTCAGCCCTATTTACTATTTTGAAACAGGGTCTCACTAAGTTGTTAAGGACCTTGCTAAATTGCTAAACTGGCCCCAAACCTGCAATCATTCTATCTCAGCCTCCCAAGTACTGGGATTATAGGCATGTACCACTGTGTCCAGATTCCAGATTGCCGGGTATTTTTCTTGGGACTGAGAATATAGTAGAAAATAATGTGGTCTCAGTTTTTTTTTGCTATGGGGAGAACTGAAAATAAATGATAAATATAAAACCTATTGTCAGATAATGGCAAGTGCTATGAAGAAAATTGAAGCAAGGAATGGAGTAGAGAATGACAGATGAGACTAGCTTTAAAACTATGGTCAGAGAAGAGTTCTTTGAGGGAGCGATATTTGTGCCGAAGCCTACATGGGTGAGGAGGGAGCCATCTGCCCATCTGCGTATAGGGAAAGAGTGTTCCAACAGAAGGAAGCCCAGAGGCCAAGACACAGGCACTTGCTAGGCTATTTAAGGAATGAAGTGTCAATTATGCCAGATGAATAAATTCTAGAGATCTTCTCTGTGCAATATTGTACCTATAGTTAACAATGGTGAGCTGAAAAGTTGGCTAAGAGGATATTTCTCATGTTAAGTGTTCTTATCAGGATAATAACAATGAAATAGAAGAACAGGGACCAGGAGGCTGGATGGCAGTGAGATAAGACATCAAGAAGAAGAGAAAATAACTTTGGGGAGGCAGCTAAGGGTCGGATCCTACAGAGCCTTGTAGGCAATGGTAGAGATTTTGGATTTTATTCCATATATGATGGGGATGGGAAGCCACGAGGGCTTGGAGTAGGGAAGTGACTTATGCTTTAATAAATAACACTGTCAACTGTGCCAGATGGTGTGTACAGAGATGAGTGTGGACATCACAGCTGACCCAAGAGGCCACGACATTTGTCCTGATGAGAGATGCGGTAGTTTGGATCAGAGTAACTCTGGAGGAAAAGAGAGTGGTTGAAAATGAACTTTGTTTCAAAAGTATACCCTGTAGACTTTGCTGATGGATGGGAAGTATGGATGGGAAAAGGAGAAAAGTCAAGAGTGAATCCAAGTTGGGTGTGATGTCTCATACCTGTAACCAGTGTTGGGGAGGCTGAGACAGGAGGATCACAGGTTTGAGGCCAGCCTCAGCAACTTAAGAAGACCTTGTTTCAAAATAAAAAAATAAAAAGGATGAGTGTGTAGTCAGAGATAGAATGCCCCTGGGTTCAATCCCTAGTAACATTCACACACACACACCACCACCACCACCACCAATGACAACAACAACAAAACAGTGACTCCAGAGGTATGAGCAAGAGGAGGAATGGTGATAGGAAAGACTGAGTTGAATCGTACCAATTACTCACAGTAAACGTGCTTCTCATGTTGGAAGACAGTACGGCCTACTGGAACAGTGTAATTCTGGGCACAGACTGTGTATATTCTAATTCTGGCTCTAGTGTTGACTAGATATAAGATCTTATACAAATAAATCACCTCCATTTTCTCACCCATATAATAGGGACAAGATAATTACCTGTGCCATAGAGTCGCAGGTAAGGATTCATCATACAATACTGCCTAGCGGTGAACATTATGTAGCAGTTAACCATCATTATTATAATTAATAAGTTTATGTGAACACATGATTATTTTCTTAGGGAAGTGGTGGGTCAAAGGATGTGCACATTTTCTAAACATTAAAAATTACCCAATGTCTATCTGGAATGATTATGCCAGCGAATTCCTAACAGAAAAAAATACACATTTAAGATGCAATAGAGACAACTTTTTATTATTTTATTTTTATTGGGTGCATTGTAATTTTACATTATATTGGGGTGCAGAGTATCAGAAAAATATATGCACACAACTCTTGTTGCCCTCACCCTGCAAGTCTTTGAGATTGGAATTGGCAATTTTGTATACATTCACAACATTATTTCTACATTGCATTATTTATGACTTCATTCTTCTCCCCTTTCTCAATCCCCTTAAGTCACTTACGTGGAGTCTCTGCTCATCTCTCTGATGTTTCCCTTATTGCTAAATACCTCTCTAGCTTCCACTTACAAGAGAACATACATCTACTCATTTTTTGGGACTTGGTGTACTCACTTAGTGTAATATTCTTGAGTTCCATCCATTTTCTTGTAAATGGTGTGATTTTATTCTTTAGGCTGAGTAAAGTTCCATTATGTGTATATGCCAAAGTTTTGTGATCCATTCATCTGTTGATGGACATCTAGGCTGGTTCCATAATTTGGCTATTGTAAATTGTGCTGCTATGACCATATGCACATATGATTAGGATATCCTGATTTATTTTCTTTTGGGAAGATGCCCAGGAGCAGTATCACTGAGTCATATGGTAGTTCCATTCCAAATCTTCCCAGAAACTTCTATACAAGTTCATCATCTTTAGCAATCAGGGAAATGCAAATCAAAACTACACCACTGAGTTTCTCTCTCACTTTGGTCAGGATGGGAATCATCAAGAACACAAATCGAGGCAATTTTTAAAGAATATTTTAAGTATTCATAGTGCAGAGCCAGGCATGGTGGTGCACGTCTGCAATCCTAGTACATGGGAGGCTGAGACAGGAGGATCACAGATTCGAGGACTGCCTCAGAAACCTAGCAAGGCCCTCAGCAAATTAGCTAGACCCTCTTTCCAAATAAAAATAAAATAGGGTTAGGGGTACACCCCAGAAGTAGAACACCCTGGGGTTCAATCTCCAGTGCCAATAAAATATAATGAAAAAGTAATAAATATACTTATAATGTAATATATAACCCCCCCAACTCTTAACTATCACCTCATGCACTAGTTATGCTTTGGTACAACTTGAGCTCACTTAAGTCATTCAATTCATATTTCTATCCTTCTCCTTCCAAAATTACCTTTATAATAATAAGCATATTCCTTACTAACATAGTAATATAATATGACTGATATTATAATAAGCTACTAATACAATTCAACTTAATTCACATACTGATATACAGTGTGTACTCTGAGCCTGCATGAGAAACGAGGGTTGAGTCTGTGTGTATTTTCAAGCTAAGAAATGAATCCAAACATCTCTGAGTTGTCATCTTTAATTCTGAAGGATTGCTGGGCTTGATGCAGTGCCTTATTTAAAGAGAAGGAAGAGAAATTGATTTAATAACCTGTCACATTATACAACACAAGAAGAACTCGAGAAGAAAAAGCACTCTGGTATTCTTAGCGGGAAGAAAAATATTGTGATCGCTCTGTGGAGGAGTCTTTGTGCGGAGAGAATTGGTAGAAATCATGGCAATGAGTTAATGCTGTTAGAAAATATCTATTGCTAGGAAATATCTATTACTTCCACAAAATAAGTTTGACCACTACACTGCAGAACTCCACCATGCAGACAGCTAGTTCTCTCTCTTATGCAAGGAGAGTAAGGAAGGAGAAACTTAAATCGCCCCTCTCTATTTTCTTGCTTCTTAAAAATAATTTATTCCATCACTGTTTCCTCTGGGAATTTCTGAGATATTCCATTTAACTGAGGTGGGATGGGAAAACCACAAAATACTGCCATTGTTTAATAGACTTGTAGAGTTTAATCAAGAGTTTAATGTCTTAGTAGAAACTCTAGCGTCCTGGAGAAGTCAGCTTGCACTTTAGTGAACACAGCTTGCTTCCATCCAAAGATCACCAGGAACAAACCTTGAGATGGACAACTTGGATTTATTGCTCTTTACCCCAAGGGAAAAGATACCCCATGGGGAACTGCCAGGCACATTAGCGAGACAGTTTTGATTTGTTTCAATTTATTTTATTTCATTTTTTAACAAGAGAGTTTTAGAGACCTTACAGAAGTTGGCTTCTTGCTAGGCACCATGGGAAGAATTTAAGGAAGGGAGGCTCTATTCTGGATTGGATGTTGTTAAGAAGCCAGGACAAATCTGTAATTGAGTAACCTAATAAATATCATTCAGGAGGAAAGAGTAAACAGAGGCTGAAGGGACAAGGTGCAGATTTCATTCACCTTCACCAGGATAGGGAGATGTGTGGACATTTTTGTGGTTTTGGTCCAGCTCAGTCTAGTTTTTATCTTGCTCCATCATGGGTAGGCAATGAGCTTGTCTTATGTTGGTGTTCTATGAAAATTCTTTGTTCAGTAGGACAATGGTAAAGCTCGGTGAGGCTGCAGGGCCAGTTCTGACAGCGCAGGGCCAGGCTGAGAGCACTGTGTCCGCTCCCAGGTTTCAGAGTCTACATCTCTCTTGTTCAGAGTGAAACCCAGAGGTTACACTGCTATACTTCAACTACACCTCAACAATGGGCCAGCACGCTGGCCAAGCAAAGAAAAGCAGACTTCATCATAACAAGATTTGTGTATCACGTGACCTTTCATTTCCTAGCTCTTTTTATTATCCAAAGACTGGTAATTTATAATATTAAATTTACATATACTCGATGACTTAATTATGTCTTTATTTAATACCAAATCCCTCTTCCTCTCTTCATCACTGTGATCATTTAGAGGGAAAATTATTTGTTTATTTTATTATTATTATTATTATTATTATTATTATTGGTTCAGGGGATTGAACCCAGGGGCCCTCTGAGCTTTACCACTACCCCTGTTTTATATTTCTGATTTTGAAACAGGGTCTCACTAAGTTGCTGAGGCTGGCCTCAAACCTTCCATCCTCCTGTCTCAGCTTCTCAAGTGTTGGGATTACAGGCCTATACTACTTACTGTTCAAGGTTTAGAGAGAAAATTCTAATGAGCTCTTTAGAAGATATTCAAGTCTTTGTTCTTCTATTGATAGTTCTTTAAAAATAAATGTATGGTGTATATTTATGGTACATGACATGGTGTGGGATCCATATAGATATTAAAGGAGTTCCTATAGTGAAACAGGTTTATATCTTCTATGGTTAACCTACTTCTTTTAATTTTTGTGGCAAGAACAGTTAAAAATCTACTCATTTACATGAATCCCAAATGTAGTTTGATTTTATTACGTATAGTCCTCATGTTAAATATTAATTAGATTTCTAGACTTGTTCATTCTATATATCTATCTGCTGCTTTATATCCTTTGACCTAAAATGTCACCCCAAGTTAATCAGACAGGGCATGAATTTTTATAAGAGATTTGGCCAGGAGAATATTTTAACTTTTTAAAAATATTTAACTTTTATTTTAACTTTTTATTTTTTAAAGAATATTCAACTTTTTTTTTTAAAAGTGAGGTCGATGACTTCATTTCTGTTTCATTTCTTAAGCCAGATTTTGGTTAGTTGTGTTTGGGGGAAGTTTATTAATTTTTCCAGACATCTTAACTTAAGAGCATCACTCAGCCACTGACATTCATTCAACAAATAGTTATGGAATACGTTACTGATCACCTAGAACCTGGAATCCTCCTGTCTCCGCCTCTCAAATACTGGTATTAGAGGCATGCACCACCTTTCCCATATAAGGATTTTAAAAATTCTGCATATATATTTCCAACCCCAACAATTATTCTCCTCTTAACATATTTTATCCCTAGATTCATTCTTGGACTAATAACCAGTGACTTTTTTTGTTTAGTTTTTAGCTTTTACATTCATTTTTGCCATTGCTCCTGTTATGAAGCTCTGAACTATTATAATTATTACTTTTGTTGTTGTTGATGTGTTTATATTAAAAATGTTATTCTTGGATCATTACTATTACAGTCATCATGCATATTGGTCATGGTTTCATCAGAACACAAACTATAACTAAGAACATCTAGAGCAGGGCAGAAAACTGGGCTAAAGGGTCTTAAGTAGTGTTAAGTTCTCTCATATAATGAGAAGCTTTGGTGTTGGATCAACTGCTTTCCAGCACCATCAGAAGCCCATCTATTTTTCTGCATTTTTTTCACTCCACCTTTAGCAGGCACTTTTTTTAATTTCATAGTTTTTTACCTCTAGACACAAGATTATTGTTGAATTGCTAAGTATTACGTCTATATTCTAGGCAGAGAAAAATGGGAATGGTCAGGCTATACCATCCATATCGGGACCCCTGCACTTTTGGTACTGGGGCTTGAACCCAGGGGCTTTGTACCTCTGAGATATACCCCAGCCCTCTTTATTTTGAAATGGGGTTTTGCTGAGTTACTGAAGTTCTTGCTTAGTTGCTGAGGCTGTCCTGAAACCTGTGATCTTCCTATATCAGCCTCACAACTACTGAAATTACAGGCCTAGGTCACAATGCCCAGCTCTGGCCCCTTTTTTAAGGGACACAATTTTGTCTTCAGAACCCTGATCGGTTGACTTTTGTTATATCTTAATGATCCCTTACTGGCCACTGCATCTTTGATTACTACTAGATGCAAGGGAGCCTGGGAAATTAGTAGCTGGCTTTGGAACTCCCAAAGCAGACAAAGATAAGGGAGTGGGATATTGGTTTGGAGTCCAGGAAACAAACATATTGTATCTGTTGTAGACCATTACTAAAAATAACTCATAAACAGCATGGCTCAGTGAAATCCTTTTTAGCCTTGGGGACAGTGGCACTAGAATGGCTTTTGAAAAATAGACAGTGCCTTTTGCTGGTTCTCCTGCCCCTTCTGCGTGGTGCTCAGAGTGGGATTCTGACAGTGCTGGCTATGTCCTCCCCAGTGGCTCCTTCTGATCAGTGGTGCTCATGCCTCATTAGGCCCTGCCACGTTTTGTCAGTTTCCACACACATTAACCTTTAGAAAAACTGATGATAATACACATGCATGCACACTCCATCAGCGAAGAAAAGAAAAAGACTGTCTCACGAGAATAAACCTCTCTCACAGAACACAAAGGGCATGCTTTCCATTCGGTTGTGCTTGGAATTTTGTGTAAACTTGATAAACATGACTTGCTTTTGCTCTTTATTTGTAAACATGGAACCTTGTTTACATCTGGCAAGGTAACTTCATTTCTGTTTTTAACCGCAGAGGGAACAAATGAAAATATCAACCAACAAAAACCCAAGAGCCTGTTCAGGCATCTAGTAACATTTCTGATGAGAGAAAGTAAAATATTTTCTTAAATATATTCTTTTTTTTCAGCATACCAAAGACATACTTTCCTTCATTTAATCTTTCTTTTTTCATTTATGAAGTATTTAGTGCTTTCTGTGTTAAATGCCACATACTATAAAGAATATCTAGGTCAGAGTGGTGATACATGCCTGTAATCCCAGTACTTGGGAAGCTGAGACAGGAGGGTCACAGGCTCAAGACCAGCCACAGCAATTTAGTGAGACTATGAGAAACCTAGCGAGACCCTGTTTCAAAACAAAAATAATTTAAAAAAGGGATTGGGGTATAGCTCGGAGCTAGAATGCCTCTGGGTTCAATCTCCAGTACCACATGAAAGAAAGATAGAAGGAAGGAAGGAAGGAAGGAAGGAAGGAAGGAAGGAAGGAAGGAAGGAAGGAAAGAAAGAAATGAGGGAAGGAAGGAAGAAAGGAAGGAAGAAAAGAAAGGAAGGAAGAGAGGGAGGGAAAAAAGAAAGGAAGAAAGAGGGAGGTCAGTCAGGTCTATGGATTTCAGAGCTTAACAGTCTGTAGGTAGATTCCCAAATCTACATACTCATCAAGTAAGCCTGGGCAACTTGCTCAGCATCTCAGCCTCTAACTTTCTTATTTATATCATATGAATAATATCTATTATGGTTAGATCTGAAATGTCCTGGAAAGTCCCATGTGTTGAAGGCTGGTTCCCAATGCAGCAGTGTTCAGAAGTGGGGCTTTTGAGAAGTGATTGGATCCTGACGGCTCTGTCCTCATCACTGGAGTAATCCATTGATAGCTGACTAGAATCCTGGGAGGTTGTGGAAACTGAAGGCAGTGGCACATGGTAAGTCACTGGGAAAATGCCCTGGAAGAATATTTCTTGTCTTTGGCCCCTTCATCCCTTTCTCTCTCCCTCTCTCTACTCTCTGGCTGCCATGAGTTGAACAGCTTTCCTTTGCCACACCCTTCTGCCATGATGTTCTGCTTGATTCAGGCCAAAGCAATAGAGCCAGCTGAACATGGACTGAAATCTCTGAAGCTGTGAGCCAAAATAAATCTTTCCTCTTTTAAGTTGTCTAAGACGGTTTTGGTCAATATTCTCACTGTTGTAATCCACAATGGCTGACCACACAACTCCAAGGAAGGGAGATTTATTTGCTCACAGTTTTTGGAGATTTAAGGTTCAATCCGTGTGAGGCTGGGGTCTAGGGAATCTAAGGGTGTGGAGGTGGGAAGCAGAGAGGGAGAGAGCAAGACTCTGCTCTCACCACGGAGATCCGAAGCAGGAAGGGCAAGCAAAAGCATTCAGAGACAAAAGCACAGTCCCTACAGCCACATTCCCAGAGACTCACTCACCCTACCCGCCTAGGCTGCCACTGAGTACATCTATTACAATGGGTTTGCACACTGATGAGATTATAACTCTCGCGACTCAGTTGTACCCACCCTGAACATTAATACATGAGCTCCTCAGGATATTTTACATCTGTAACAAAGACAGATATTTCGGTCACAGCAATGAAAAGCTAACTAGTACAATGTCAATTCCATAGGTTTGCTGTGAACATTGAGTAGTATCATGTTATGAAATCATCTTCTTAGTCAACACCAGATAGCCAAGGCCTCAAATGTCAACTTAAAGATCTTATTATATATTCTGTTGAGAGTTTGCATCTGGCGGTGGAGAAAGGTATGTGAGAAATATTCATCAATAATATATTAATATTTTCCTTGTTTACTTTGACTTTTAAGCTAAAAACCTTTCCAACTTCTGCCATTGTTACAAGGAACTGCAGATGTGAATTTTTAAATTGAAATTATTTGCCATAAAGTTTTATTTCAATCAGAGCTGGTGAAACAGCTCTGTAAATTAAATGAGCATATTAAGTACAACAAGGGAAGTGAAGTAGCATAATTTTATTTCGCGTTCAATCCAATTTTTATTCAGTACTTTTATAAACATACATTCTTCATCTCCACAACCAACCAACGACATCTCCATGCCCCCTCTACTGTAGCTGAGGAAAATGAATCCCAGAGACCTTGTGATCTTATCAAGGTTATACGAACAACAAAAGGGGTCTTGTCATCTCCAACTCTACAGCAGCTTGTGTGTGCTAGAAAAGGAAAAGAAATAATAATTTCTCAAAGTGTGCATTTATAAATTTACCATATTATCTGAGAGTTGGGAGCATATCTCATATCCTCTTTTATTCTCACTGTTTGCCCCAATACCCAGTGGGTTTTGCTCAACAGACATTTGTGAAATAAGCACTGAATGAATGAATGAATGAATGAATCCCAGGTCATATGCCATTGGAGAAGTTTTAGAATCAAGATTAATGGACAAGCCAGGCATGGTGGTGCACATCTGTAATTCTAGTACATGGGAGACTGAGACAGGAAGATCATAGGTTTGAGGCCAGCTTTAGAAATTTAGTGAGTCCCTCAGCAACTTAGCAAGGCTCTTTTAAAAAATAAAACAAAAATCTGGGGGTATAGCTCAAAGATAGATCACCCTTGGGTTCAATCCCCGGTACCAAAAAATATGTACATACATACATATAAGATTAATGGTGAAATGTTACATTCTACACTAGAAACCTTCTGTATTGTGGATGCCAGAGCCTGAAGAGACAGAAATTATTTGCAGGGGGTGGGGCAGATGTCTAGTTGTCTACCCCCTCTTCCTATAGTCCTATGGGCCAGCCATTCCCTCAGGAATGGCTTGAGAGGGGAAAGCAGAGAACAGATAATGAAAGAAGAAACTGAGGCACCAAGGAGAAGGCACACAGGATGACCATCACCTCCAGCTGTGCCCAGGACCCAGTGCATACCTCATAGCACTCACCACGTTGAATGGAGACAGTCCATTTATGGGTAAGTTGGCTTTCTAGAGAGTAACCTCCCCAAGGGCAGACATTTGTCACCACTGAATTCTCAGCATTAAGCCTACAACCCAGGGTTTCCTAGATATCTGTGAACCTGAACTGGGTACATAGATGTGCTAAAAGAAAAGTTTTGCATGCAACAGAATTTTATTCTCTACTGGTAAAGTTCCAGGAGCAGCAGGTGCCTCTGTGTCTGTATCATCTCAAGGCCTAGTTACAGTGCCAAGAAGATAGAACTTGATCTAAAAGAAAAGGATATGCAGATAAGATATCAATTCTAAGAAGAGGGGTGGAAATGTCACAGCATCCTGGAAATAGGGTTCTCTGGCCAAATCTGAGAACCTGTCTTTGCCAGATTAATCATTTCCATTTTCACCTTTCAAGTCAGGGCCCAGTCAGAAGACAGAAGTCATACATTATTTTAAGAAAGTTAGTACAAAGAATTATTTACTAAGAATTAAAGATGGGTGATACAATGATATCAAAAAGATAGTATCTATAGGAAGCAACTTCTCCTCTTGGGACTAGAGGCAAAAAGTTGGGATTATTAGGTAAAACTCACCCTGTGTCTCTGGAGGGGGGCAATGAGGCTGGTTCTGTGAGTATCAGAAGACTGAGAAGCAGATTCAGCAGCTGCCAAGGGAAGGACTTGCCATAGCCGGGTGGAATGTTGCTGGGGACGACTGTGGATGCTTGTGGTAACAGGAAGCAAAACTGGATAGAGAAGAACATTCTCTTCCTCTTGCACTTACACCTAGGGACCCCTATTGCAAGAGCCCAACAGACAATCAGTGCCAAAGAAGAAAATGGTTTTCAGTCTCTGGCCCCAGCCCCATAAAGTTATGTAGAAGGGTGAGTTTGGAACTGAGAATCAAGAGTTTAATAATCAATTTCCACAAAGCCATCTGACAGTAGTGGGCATGAGCTGTCTGTCCACAGGACACCTAAGATCTCATGCTAGCTATCACTAATTCCCAAGGAACCAGATTTTATCCTCATACTAGGAATAGTTCTAGATAGGTGAAGGTAAATTTCCCATTGTCTGAATTTCACCTGTGATCTTTAATATGGAATATTTTTAAAACTCAGGCCATAACAGGTCTGGAAGTCTGAATCTTACTTAAAATTTTTATCTTGACTCGGACACTGATATCGGAGTCAGAGTTTGCCTCTCTGTGCCTCAGTTCCTTCAGTTTCTTAAGCAAATGAACCTCCTTCATATGACGAAGGTTGGTGTAGATATTAAATATGTTTAGGCACATAAAATTCTCAGGATATTTCTAGTGCTAGTAGAAGCTAAATAAATATTAATTCTTAAGATTTATATAGCCACGTGAGTGGTATAGGGTGGAGAGTGTCAAGGATGGACAGAAGAAAATGAGACAAATCCTCGAGAAACTCATTTTCCCAACAAACATATATTGATTGCCCTGGCTTGGGTCTTGGAGATATACAGGTAAAAAGGCATCCTTCCTGCTATGTGAGAATTCCAAGTCTTGAGACAGTTAAAGCAAATGGAGTGGCAGCCATTGTTAAGGTTTGGATTTAGAATGTCCTCAGATATCATGTTGTAGAGAAGACAGCCATGTTGTAGTCAGCGCTTGGTTGCTGATCAGGGGTCCCTGAAGGTATGGACTTGGGGACTATACAAATGTCCTATGATGTGAGAGCAGAGCCTCTGAGAGCTCTTCTCTCTCTGCCTCCTGTCATCTTGCTCTGAGCTCCACACACATGGCCTGGCCTGACACAGACTGCAACCTCTGAAATCTCCACAACTGTCAACAAACAAATCTTCTTCCAAGTTGTGGTCATCAGGCATTTTGAGTCATAGCAGTCAGAATGCTAATTGAAGCAAATGTAGTATGATAAGAGCTATGATTTTATTAAAATATTGGCACTATAGGACCAAGCAAGATAGTGTTATAAGTAAGTTGCATATAGAACAACCTCTGGCAAGGCTCGTGTGTTGGCAATGTATAAATATTCAAAGGTGAAATAATTGAATTAGATATTTAGCTTCATCAGTGCATAAATCCACTGATCAATCAGTGATTCTAATGGATTTACTGGGTAGTAACTGTAAGCAGGCAGGGTTTGGCTGGAGGAGGTAGGTCACTGGAGTGTGGTCTTGGGGACTTTATCTGTCCCTGGTCCCTTCTTGTCTCTTTCTCTGCCTTCTGGATTCAATGAGTTGAGAAGCTGTACTCCTCCAAACCCTACTGCCATGATATTTCTGCCTTGTATCCAGCATTCTGAAACCGAGAGCCAAATAGACCTTTCCTCCTCTACATTGCGCTTATCAGGTATGTTGGTTGTAGTGACCCAAAGCTAACTAGTACGGAGAGCATCTCTACTCATTTTTTTTTCTGTTCCTGTGCAAAGATTTACTCCATACTTTGATACCTAAAAGAAGTGGAAATCATGAGTTAATCTCTTAAATTTCCTGTCATTCAAAGATGAAGGCAAGGCATATCAAAAGCAGCATTTTTGTCTTCTCAATGGTATCTGGGAACTGTGCTAGAAAATTTGAAGGCTGAGGGATGAAATTACCTGAAATCTCATTCACTCATGTGTGTGATGTGGTCACTGAAGGCCTACCTGATACTGTCGCTCAAAAATGTGTGCATGTAGCCCCTTCTTATGATTTGAGCTGCCTTATAATATGGTGCTTTGGTTTCTAAAGTAATTATTGAGAGAGAGAGAGAGAGAGAGAGAGAGAGAGAGAGAGAGAGAGAGAGAGAGAGAGAGAAAGAGAGAGAGAGAGAGAGAGAACACAAGGCAGAAGTTGTCTTACCTTTTATGACCTATTCTTATGTGATGGTTAATTTTATGTGTCAACTTGACTCAGCCATGGGGTGCTGATATTTGGTCAAAAATTATTCTAATGTTTCTATGAGAGTGTTTTGGATGACATTTAATTTGGTAAGCTAAGTAAAACAAGTTACCAATGTGGATGGTTAGATGTACTAATCAGTTCAGTATATCAGAAATCATATGTTTCTGTCACATGTATTGCTTAAGGTAATTACAAACTTCCATGCAGCTTAAGGTAGTGGAACAAAGATCCCTTATTTTACTGGAGAAGTGTCAATGCTTCAGTACACAAAGAGCATGTAGAATGGGATATATGTTGGTGAAACCATTTGAAAACTGGCAATCTAATTCAGCTCTGCATCTTTCTCAGCCCGGTCTTATGCTAGGGTGTGGTCAGAAAAAGATTCTTAGATTTGATAGTGTCTCTTCTGCATTCTGAGCGTCTGGAAAGAGTTGGCCAGTGAAGAAGAAAATTACATCATTTTTGTTAAGAGGTAAAGTAAGTCAAAGTCTCAGAGTCATTAAATAAATTATGTCTAAAAAAATCACCAATTCCTCATTAGGTATGGTGTTCCTTGAAGGGTCAGGGTCTGGACTTAACAGGCTGTTCTCTTTTCACACACACAAAAAAAACTATGGCTTTTTACCAGTCATACTGAAGATATTATACTTCAGAGAAATGGGGTCTGGTATTTTGAGACTAGTCCACCCACTGTCCTCCCACTTCCTGCTCTATCTGGACCTGGAGGAAGCATCGAGATGTTCTGGGTAGTGAGTGTCTGCATGGCAGCACAATAGCTCATGTTTCCAGGTTCTGGGTGCGAGCAGGTGGGAAGAGGATGTTGAGATGTCAGACAGCCCCGTCTGGCTGCTTCCAACCTTCTGAGGATTATTCTCGCTGCTGACATCCAATAATACCATCCTATTTTTAAAGATCTCCAAGGAGACTCCTCAACCTTCCTTGGTATATCTTATTTCAGTCTCCATCAACTCTTCTTATTGGGACAAATCTGAACAGAATCCTATTTTCTAACCAAGATGACCTCCTAGGACATAGGGTACCCAACCTTTCTATTCTATTTTTACTTGGCAGAGTTGAAAGAGAGTTGACACCATTGGCTAGGTAGAACTAGTTGTAAATATTGGTTGGTGCTTGGTCTTTCTTTCTTGCTCTTCCTACTTTATCCAAGGATCATTTTTTCTATCGCTATAATATTTCTTCCTTTTTATTTTAAATTTCCTGTTCCCCATCCCCACTCTAGACTTTTAGAATATTCTCCCTAGACTATTGAACTGATTTAATGATTGGTTTTCCAATGTATTGTCCTTCTTATCACACTAAACATCAGTAGGACCTCTTCACAGAAGGGGTTGAACAAATACTTGGTTTCTCACAGAAGGCAGTTACTGAATTACTCTTCAACCTTTTCTTCTCCAGGCTGAATGGTCCCACCTCCCCAGAGGGTGGCTCCTTATGCTTCCCTAACATGGCTTAGTGTAATGTCTGATACTCAGAGTCAAAAGATTTCTAAATAGAAACCTTCTGGTTGTACCATCATTAATTAGTGTTCCTTCTCAGAACATCTAAAAGAAGCTGGTTGGGGGAGCAACATGCTCCCAACAAAGCTAGTGAAACTTAGAAGTTGGCTGGCTTAAAAAAGAGTTCAGCCCCTGTTGCTTCACTTTTCATGTGAAGTTTTTTTGGATTTTTCTCTTCTCCTTGGTTTCCTCCCCCTATTTCTGACCATTTCATCCTTCACTTTCTTGTCCTCTTCCCTTAGAATTATGGCAACTTGTCTTTTATTGAGTATATTGTGTTTCCTTCATGCCTGAGTGATAGCAACTAAAGCCTTCATATCACCAGTTTATGCAAGAACTGCCTTTATTCATAGGCCAGTGGCTCAATTAGGTTAAGGGCTGATTTTTATTCATTCTTTCGATGTTTAGAGTTGTAGTACAGTGCCTGGCACATTATACATGATCAGTGAATGTTGAATGACTGAATGCATGAATTAATTATTAAGAAGTGGTTATGTTTTGCCCATTCTGTGAAGGAAGTCATGTGGGACCCAAGATGGAATCTCAGGCAGCATTCTTGCTGCCATCACTCAGAGAAACTGACCATGCAACTCAGAGGAAGGAAGATTTATTTGCTCACAGTTTTTGGAGATTTCAGAGATTCAGTCCATGTCAGACTGGGTGTGCAGACCTCAGGGCATGGTGATGAGAAGGAGAAAAAGGGAAAGACCAAGACTCTGTTCTCACATTAAGTATGCCAGAAGCAAAAAAGAAAAAATAGGGGGAAGAGGAACCATATAAAATCCCCAAGTCCACACTGCAGGGACCCCTCCTAACCAAGCGCCACCTCAAACATGGCTGCCTACTCTCCATGAGGTCTCAGGAGCATTATAAATCCAAACCATTACAGATGGTATCCTAACCTCATTTCCCTGAGATGTTTCTGAGGACCCTGTTTCCACTGTCATCCTGACATCTACTCATCATGGCTAGGTTGTAAGTTAGCCTCAGTTCTTGAGAATGGACCTCCCCTAAGACTCTCCCACAAAACTGTTACCCCTTCCTTCCTTATCAAGTTAGGTAATCCTGTTCACATTCTCTTGTACTTCTCATGTCATAGAAGGAGGTATTTTTTTACTGTTTTGCATATTAATATCTATATTTACCTTTAAACTTCCAACTCCATGAGAGAAAGATCTCTATGTGTCTTGCTGCCATGGTATTTCCAATGCCAAACATACTGCCCCATCTGCCACAGGCTCTCCATAAATATGAATAAAAGCATGTGTGAATGATTAATAGAAGCAAGATCTTTTCTGATGGATCTTGGAATAGCCTTCTCTCCCCTTTCTCTCCTCTCAACATACAACTATAATTGTCTGTGTAGTTAGGATTGTGCTGTGAAAAGATAAAGCCACACTAAAATATAGCATATGCAATGCATTGTTCAAAAGCTCAGCGACATCTTTTATTTATGATTTTTGTCTAAAAATATTCCATTACTATAAAATATGCAGCAGCAGAGGATACATGGCCAGTAGGTTTTTGTTAAATTATGAAAAGCTGAGCTAAGTGATGGACTTTAGCTGCCTCTGCCATCCACTGAGAATGAGCTCCCAACTATTTGGAGTGTCAGAGGGGCCATTCATCCACTTCTTAGAGGAGAGAATCATTGCTCTGAGAAATAGGGAAGGCTTTTATCTAAAAGTGACAAAATAAATTAATAGTCCTAATATAGACTATTCTGGGATAATATTTCCTATTCTTTATACTTCAGCTTCTATGAACTATCAGAGAATAGCAGACAAGTCAGGGTGACAATGTGGAATTTCATATTGTGCAAGTGATGAAGTTTATCCAGTTGTTTTAGGGGTTGTTTTTATTTCTCAGACTGGGGGGGGGGAGAGAGAGAGAGAGAGAGAGAGAGAGAGAGAGAGAGAGAGAGAGAGAGAGAGAGAATATGAATGACTAAGAAAGAAAGCCTTCCTTTTTCTATTTCCTAAAAAAATTCCCTCTTGAAGCCTTAGCTTCTCAAAAGTCTTTGAAACCACCCTCATCTTTTAATAACTGTTGTTTATAACTTCAATCCTGTATCTTTGGCATATCTTATTATTAACATATAATTGGTAATGTTCTTATGAATAGGAATCCAGAAACATAAGACTAAAGGAATTAGGGATGCTCATTTCTTAGAGTGATTATTAGGTCAGGGTTTTGTTCAGGAGAATTACTGGTGTGTGTGTGTGTGTGTGTGTGTGTGTGTGTGTGTGTGTGTGTGTGTTTGTGTGTGTGTATGTATGCATGTTTTACTGGGGTTTGGGGATTGAACTAGGAACATTCACCTCCTTCTATATTTTTTGTCTTGAAACAGGGTCTTGCTAGGTTGCTGACAGTCTTGCTAAATTGTGGAGGCTGGTCTCAAGCCCATGATCCTCCTGTTTCAGCCTACCAAGTAATGGTATTACAGGTATGCACCACCACCCTGGCTTGTTGGGATATATTTTATGAAGGACTTTTATAAGAAGAACCCCTCCTTCATTATTTATTTATCTACATAGAGGATGAAGAGAACCAAGAGATAGATGATCTATCTCTTTTATTTTACAGAATGAGAAAATGAGGTACAGAGAAGAGATATTATTTTTTCCAATGTCATGAAGCTGGTTAGTGACAGGACCAGGATTAAAACTCGGGATCCAAGGCAAAGTATTTGATATCCTGTGGACACCAAAGACCCTACCTCCCAAAAATAAAAATTAATTTTAAAGTGAAGGGTGATTGAACTATCAAAAGAAGCTGTGGTAAAAAAGATGCTAGAATTTTCTGAGAATGGATGGGATCATCGTTTGCACAGATGGCTGAAGTAGTTGACTAACTAAGGAGACCTTGAACCTGAGCTTCCCTTGATGGTCAAGGTTCAAAATCTCATTCAAGATTTCTTTTTTTTCCTCTTTAGCAGTAGAGTTGATATTGGCCACCTGTGGCTAAACTATGACTCTATTCTTTCGTGTGTGTGTGTGTGTGTGTGTGTGTGTGTGTGTGTGTGTGTGTTACTGGAGCATTCTAACACCAAGCCACACCCCCAGCCCTTTTAATTTTTATTTATGAAAAGGCTCTCACTAAGTTTCTAAGGGTCTCACTAAGTTCCTGAGGCTGGCCACAAACCTGTGATCCAAGTACTGAGGTGTGTGCCACCATGACTAGTTCTTTCCTTGTTCTTGAAATCTGCTTCACATTTGCTTATTTTTTTGCTTGCAGAGTTCTAATTTCAGGAATTCTGGGTTCATTGGCACCTGGTGCTTTGATCCAAGTAGCTTTCTTACCTGCTGTTGTAATAGCTATGCCAAGGAGGTATGTGGTGTGTGTGTGTGTGTGTGTGTGTTGGGGGGGGTGTCATTCCCTCCTGAGTGTCATAGCCATCTTTGCAGCTCTGTCCTCACACCAGGGAAACCTAATTCTGTGTTCAGAACATGACCTTTCACTTCCATTGTGAGCGCAGGCAGCAAGCGTTCCACACTCCAGTACCACCAGCTGCCTTTTGACTTCTCATGCCAAGTTCTAAGGAGCGTTGCTGAGATCTCTGTGCTTGGTGCTTTATGCTTAGTGATGTGTTTTCATGGTTGTTGGGAGCTTGTTCCTGTTTTGCCTCTTTCTTTGTTATCCTCTTCTTTGTCACCTTATTTTATGTTTATTGTGGAACTGGGGATTGAACCCTGGGGATTCTGTCTTTGAGCCACACCTCTAGCCCTTTTTATTTTTTATTGTGAAACAGAGTCTCACTAAGTTGCTGAGAGTCTTCTTCAGTTTCTGAGGCTGGCCTTGAACCTGGGATTCTCCTGTCTCAGCCTCCCAAGTACAGGGATTACAGGCATGCACCATCACATCTGTCTGCTCTCTTTAATTCAACCTTGACTTTTTGTCCCAAAGATCTGTTTCTGCAGTGTCAGGCTGCATGCCACTCTCCTTCCTTAAACTCCTCTGGCAGGCTTTATTAATTCATTTAACTTTGCTATGCTAAGTGGGAAACAGTCACTTTACCAAAGAGCAATTACTTTGTGAATCTGCCCTGTCTCCATGTTATCCAATCTTTTTACACATCACTTTGTTTTCCTTTTGTACCTGGGAATTCTTAGTGCCTACATCATATTCATTCTTTTTTTTTGTTAACAGAAATCTGCTTTGCATGCATGTGAGAGAGAGGCAATTGCATCCAGTTATTTTTTTTAAATGACAATTTTCAGCCTCCCTTGCAGCTAGGGCTGGCCACACCCTTGTGTTCTCACCAGTAAGATGGAAAGAGAAGTTTTCATGGTGATGGTGGTGGGGTATTCTGAAAAGGATTGGCTGCCCATAGATGTCAGCCTAGTCTTCTAGGTCTCTCTTCATACCCATTCCTTGGAATATGGGCACAGCAGATGAAGCAATCACAACCCTTCTTTGACCTTGAGAGATAAGGATTTCAGAGACCTCAGCCCTAGAACGTTGGACACTAGACCAATGCCAGTAAACTCCTATCTCCAAAATTCCTGTTAAAAGCAAACTAAAGCCTCTGGCGAGTTTTCATCCCTGTTATAGGGGACTCTACCACCATGCTCAGCTAACTAATTGCAGTCTCTTATGGATCCATTTATAACTAAATGAACTTAGCCTCCATGGGGGACACTCTAATGCGCCACTTGGACCCTGTACTAGGAAGAACTTGCTACTTTGGAGTTTGGAAGAAGGTTCTAGCTCTCAGCCCCTTCTGGGATAGACTTAGCCCCAGAGATCATTGTCACCCAAGGTCATGCCCTTTTCTGTCATGGCCCACATTCAATAAACCATCTGAACCCAGAAAGACCTGCCCATGTAGGCACCACAACTTGGGACAACTCCAAAGGACCATTTAGAGCTATCATAGAAGCATCAGTGGCTTGTCATCGGTCCCACACCATAGCTTGGCTTTCCACCTACCTGCTCCTGATTTCTGACCTCCCCTTCCATAGGTACGGACCCCAAAGTCATATCTCAGTAAACACCTGTGCACTAGGATCTGTCTCCAGGTCTGCTTCTTGAAGCACCCAATTTATGACACCTGATATGATGTTTTTCAGTCTACAGGTGTGTGCTGGGATCCCAGGCAGGATCAGGCTCTCTGCTGTGCCTTGGCTGTTGCAGGAACACAGAGGCAGAGCAGGCACAGTCCTTACTCAGAAGTAGCCCTGGTCCAGCACAGGAGTCAGGCATGTAAACAAATGATTATTATCTAGGGTTGTGAGTCCAATTATAGGGTGATTATATGGGAAGATAAGGGACAGGTTGGAAAACTGCCTGGAAGAGCCAGAGAAGGCCTCATGGAGAAGGTGAGGGTAGAGAATATTAAAGGAGGCAATGGTGTTCACAATGCAAAGTAGAAGATAAAGGGCAATGTGTGTGTGTGTGTGTGTGTGTGTGTGTGTGTGTGTGTGTGTGTGTGTTTGTTTTACTGGGAATTGAATCCAGTATCATTCTACTTCTGAGCTATTCCCCCAGCTTGTTGTTTGCTTTTTATACCAGGTCTCACTAAGTTGCAGAGGACCTCACTAGTTGCTGAGACTGGCCTTAAACCTGCAATCCTCCTGCCCCAACTTTCTAAATACTGGAATTACAGGCATGCACCATCATGCCTGGCTAGTGGGCTAGTGGCATTTTTAAAGGACTAATATGCATTTTTAAAAACAAAAGTGCAAGATCTTGAAAAGGCATAGAATGATTGAAAAAGACATGATTTTCTGGTAGGTGGGGAGGAGGTGAACACATACAGTGAACTTGAGGCCAGATAGTAGAAGACATTATGTCTTTGGGAAGTCATTGATATTTGTTTGGATCAGAATTAAAGTTATTTGAAAAAGTTAGGGTTGTGCAGACATTCGTTAGTGGCCATGTAACTGGTAGCCTGGAGAGCTAGACAAGAGGTAAAAGAAACACTGAAAAAGATAGTAGGATATTTGGACATGAGACTATGGGAGACTGAACTAGAGCAGAATCTGTAGGTATAGAGAGAATGGGACGGACTTAGGAAATTTCATGGAAGAATCAACAGGCTAGTAGGCTAGTGGACAAAGTTAGTAAGGAGGGTGGGGTGCGGGGGATCTTGCTGGAGGAAACAGAGTCCTGCCACTCTAAAGAGTCAGAATATAAAAATCATGAGGGTTTTGAGGTATCACAGATATCTGGTAGACAACTTGACTAGATTTCTAGAACACATAGATGTCTCTGGGCTGCAAATATAGATTGAGAAGGTGCTAAACTGTGTGTGTTACTTGAAGCTATACATTCATTTTGGGTGATGTTCAAAGAAAGGATGTAGAATACAAAGCAAAAACTGCAAAGAAAAAAGCCCCAGGAAAACCTACATGTCAAGTGGGACTTGAATAAATACCATCTAATCACAAGCAGTGTGATGATATCTAAATCTTGGTGTCCTTGTTTGTCTTCATTAGCCTACAATCTGACTCCATCTTTCACTGTTCTAGATAACTCTAGCCTGGCTTTAGGGCTTTATCCTTTTGTATATTTTCTGGCCAAAGCATGCCCATTTTCTATGCCTTTGATACCCCTTGTTGATTAGATTAAAGGCAATCATATTAAAAGATATAATTCAGTAGGGATTTCCTTGAGTCTAACAATTTCTAACATCTTATTTGTTTTCAAACAAGTTGGAATGTCCCAAACTCAGAGTCAGAGAAAGGTGACTGACTGGCTGGCACAGAAAGCAGGAAGCATTTTACAACTTTGAATCCTGAAATCCTTGAATCAGGAGAGTTTCCTGCAGAGGACTCAAACTCAGTCCTGAACACTTCTATAAACTCTTTGAAAGCCACACTTTTTAGTGCTGAGTAAACACTGAAAAACCTCATATTGAATGGAATCAGATGGAACTGAACCATGCCCCTAGGAATGTCTTCACTGAGTGATGTTTTTGTAGTGATTGTCCGATTCCAAACATGCAAATGTGCGGTGTTCTGCAAAGGTGAGGTATATGTGTCTGAGTGTATGTGCATGTGCACACTTGTACATGTGCCTGTGTGTTTCAGAAACCCAGGGGAAAGTGATGTTTGTGATAAGAGAAAAGGAATTGGGAGGTTATTCTTGAGTGGGAAAGTATGAAATGTTAGAGTCATTCTGTGGGTGAATTTGCACTGACATTTTCTTACTAGTTTCTTGCCTAGGTTCCATTGGGTCAGCATCATTACAATTTTTTTTCAAACAGGAGCAATGCCTCTCTTTGGATTTTCTCCATTAGATACTGGTCTAAGGATTGCCTTCCAGTATCAGGTTCTTGAGAAACTAAGGAAGTTTGGACATCAGCAGAATCATAGACTGAATTCAGGGATCCCTGTAATCTAAAAAGAATATAATGGAGTCACCTGGCTAATATTGTTTCTCAATCATGGATGTACATTCAAATTACCTAGAGACCTTAAAAAAAGTAAAATAGGCAAAGAACTGCATGCATGTATGTTTTTAACACATTGGATATCACTGTGATGTAAAATTGTAATGCACTGATGAAGTAAAATAAATGTTAATGCATGAGTTCTGGTCCTAGAAGTTCTACTTTTAGTAGCCAGGGTTGGGTCCTGGGTGTTGATCTATTTAACCCCTCCTCCAGGCCTTTTTGATGTGCATCTGAGATAGATGCTCAATTTGAAAGAAAGCAGTATGGAAGGCAGATACTAGCTTGATTAGCAAAGATAAAGGGAAGTCAGCTGCAGGTAAGTATTGGGTGGTGAATGGCACCCTGAGGACCACTGAAGTGCCATCATATGAAG
Source organism: Graphiurus murinus (assembly GCA_004027655.1). NCBI lineage: Eukaryota > Metazoa > Chordata > Mammalia > Rodentia > Gliridae > Graphiurus > Graphiurus murinus. The sequence continues at coordinate 26,200 of PVLC010017512.1, forward strand.
GGTGGGCAGGATAAGGAGGCCAGCTGGGATTTGTGGCTGGCTTTCTTGGGGAGCTCCATGGTGAGACTACCACATATAGTATCATCTAAACCACACACTTTTGAAAATGAAAGAGTACTATTAATAATTGCAGTGAACCAACATGCATACACCAGGATTATCTTGAGCAAACTAGATATATGGACACTCTGGTCATTTATGACATCTGATGTTAACATCATTTGGCTTGTGTAAACTTGTCCTTAATAAACAACGTAGGAAATGGTTACTGTTTTCAATCTCTGATGACATCATTCTCATGCTCCACCAGCTCCTTTAGTTATTCTGTATGTGTGGTGTATGCCTATAATTGTAGTACTGGGGAGGCTGAGATAGGAAGATCACAGGTATGAGACCAGCCTCGGAAACTTAGCAAGACAGACTCTCAGTAACTAGTGAGATCTTGTTTCAAAACCAAAAAATAAATAGGTCTGGGTGTATAGCTTGGAGGTAGAATGCCCCTGAGTTCAATCCCCAATACCAAACACACACACACACACACACACACACACACACACACACACACACACAGAGTTATTTTCAACTTTGGCTTCACATTAGAATCACCTAGAGACTTTCTAAAATGGAGGCAACCTAGGTGTCTATCACAGATGAGCGTATAAAGAAAATCTGGTATATATGCACAGTGGAACTTTACTCAGCCATAGAAAAGAACAAAATGGTGTCATCTGCAAGAAAATTGATGGAATTAGAGAATAGTATTTCTAAGTGAGATCAGTCGGTCACAAAAAGTTAAGGATTAGGTGTTTTCTCTGATATGTGGAAGCTATCAAGACAATAGAAAACAAAAGGGTCTTCAGAAAAACTGAGAAGAGAGACCTAAAGAAGAGTGGTAGGAGATTGGGGGAGGAAGAGAAAGAGAAAGGAAAAGGAGAATTGGGGAGGAAACAGTTCAATAATGCTATGTCCACATTGAAGGTATCACTATTAATCTCAGGGACATGTATCTGAGTGTGTGCATGTACGTATCACTTTCAGTCTTGCTATCATATATAATTATGATGTACAAATAAAGATATAAAAATTAAAAACACTAATATTATGGTCTTTATCCCAAAGAGACTCAGAGTTTGAAATGATGAGTATAATTTACCCATTTGCTATTAAAATCTGTGAGCATTATGTGACAGTTTAGGGTCTCATGGTCTTTAAGTTGTCATAGCCTTGACAAGAGTACACATATTACTATTCTTCTTTAAAGGCTTTCTAAGTGATTCTAACTTAATAATGTGGTTGAGAAACATTTCTTAAGAGGAAAGGATTGCTCAAGTTCAAAGCACTTGCATCTTTTTGATAAGAGTTGACTGATGGAAAATGGCAATATTATAAACATTGATTTTGGTGGTTTGTGAAGGAGACATTGCTCTATAGTCACAATTGTTAGATATAATTTTCCTGTTTGTGTTAAAACTGTGTGACTACTATGTAATAGTTTAAGAAGGACTCATGGTCTTTAAATTGTGGTAGCCTTGGGAAAAACTTGATAATGATCATTTCTAAATGTTTAATTGATGTGATGTCCTTAGAGAAAATGTCTAAGGCACATTTAGTAAAACTTTTAGAATACTATATTACCTTAGGATCCTTTCCATGCTCTTTTTAAAAAGGGTCTCTATGGATAACCAGGAAGAAAAACATTCACTGGTGTTTTCAGTGAATATCAAACACTATCTTTTTGTGAACATAGGGGACCCCTCTAATCAAAGACTTTGTGGATACAATTTGTGCTACTCTATTCTCTTAATCTTTTTCCTTGGGGTCAATATTCTTTTGGGCAGTAGTTCATTGAAATCCATGAGAGGAGAACAACAATAAACCTAAGGAGAAACTCAACTGCTTTTTTCATAATGGATCTGATGACAAATGCCTTGATCAACATTCTCACTGGCATAATACAAAACAACTGACCACACAATTTATTTGCTCACAGTTTTTAGAGATTTTTGGTTCCATCTATGTGAAGCCAGGGTCTCCAAAGCTCAGGGCATTTCAGTGGGAAGCAGAGAGAGGGAGACAGAAAGGGTCTGATCTCACATCATGGAGGCTGGGAACAGGGAGCCAGCAAGCAAGGGGATTCAAAGAAAAAAACACAGTTCCTAAGGCCACTCCCGTAGGGATGCACCTTGTCCAACTACTCCCCACCTGCTTAGGTTACAACCCAGTAAAGCCATTACAATGCATGCCCTGATGAGATGACAACCCGCATGTCTTAATTACATCTGCTTTGAAACTTTATAAATACATGAACTCTTCAGGGGACATTCCGTATTTAATCATAAAAAAAAAAAACAAAACAGAAATGAATGGGAGAACAATAGGAAGCTGGAGTGATTGAAATGAGGCTTTTACATTATCTGTGTGATGTGTTGTCTGAGAACAATTCATGGTCAAACCTTTAACTTTTTTTGAGTTCAAGAACTTGACAGAAATCTGAAGTTACAATTGTGTGAATTAACTCACAAACGTAGTTGAAAATTTAAAATTAATTTAAAAATGCCTGAATAAAGGTATATAGCTGTCTTAAAAAGTTGAGTTATCAAGAAAAGAGACTTATTTGCATAATTTGGAGAACTTACTCCCTTCCCAACACCTGTGTGGTATTATTTATACAGGCTACATCTGGTGTGATTTTTTTTGGTGTTTCTTTAATTTTTTTTTAACCACGTAACACCTGTTGGAAATTGCTGTGTTGTTAGGAGAAATGAGGGCTGTATTGGATTTCTCAGTGGATTTTATAACATAATTAGCCCAGGAGAATAGCTGATTAAACAGCAAAAAGTTTGGGAGGTACAGAAGGCCATATTAGGGTTTCCCTCTGCTATCACTCAAAGAATTTTTTTCACTGATCATTCCCCAGAAAGTAGGGACCTGAATGAACATCTGAAGCCAATTAATACCAATTCTATAGAAATATAAAATGTCACACCTGAGGCCTAACACCCAATTTTTATTTTTGTAAAATAGAGAGTGAGGTTCAGGGGGACTGAGATATGTCCCCAGGTCAACCTAAGCAAGATTTGTAATTTCCAGTTCATTGTTTCTTCTACCAAATCCTGTGGTTCAGCCAGTTACCAAGCCTAGGGCTCCACTGACTGGATGGGGGGACTCTGCCCATAAAGAAGCATTTATTATCAAACAGGGACTGATTAAACTCCTGCTGAGGGATTCACTCTTCTTTTTGCCTGATTTATATTGCAGAGCTCCTTCTAAGATTGGCAGAGTAGAGAAAGCAACTAGTTAAATTCACTACTAAACTGATGCAATACCCATTAGCCTAAAGCATAAGTTCCTTGAATGTAGTTTTGAAATCCTAGAATATGACACTGGGATCATCAGCACAAGGTATGGTTCAATAAGTTTTCATTTAAGGAATATGGGAAGTAACATCTGGGTGGAAGAGCATGATTTCCAGTCTTTCTCTAGTTGTACAATCCAGAGGCAGAGAAGTAACATATGCTTTCGATATACTGTTAGGGTTTGGATTTAGAATCAAGGCGATCAAGGCAGCCATGTTGGGGGGGGCTTGGTTGCTGAAGAGGGGTCTCTGGGAGTGTGGCCTCGGGATTATATATGGTCCCATTGCTCCCCTTGCTCTCTCTCTTGTTTCTGGCCTCTATGGTGTAAGACCAAAGCCATTGCACACTTCTCTCTTCCTGCTTCCTACACCATGCACTGACCTCTGCATATTTCACCCAGCCTAACATGGACTGAACCCCTGAAGTCTCCACAACTATGAACAAATAAATCGTTCTTCCTCTAAGTTGTGGTTGTCAGGTGTTTCGGATTATCACCGTGGTAATGCTGACTGAAGTATATGTACACAGCTCTGCAAATATATACCTGAAACATGTATGGTAAACAGAAATAATCAACACAAAAACCTATCTTCTTATTCTACTGAGTGCCGTTATATACCAGCATGGAGAACATGGACTCTGCAACCTGGCTGAATGCAAATCTCAGCTTTAGTATTCGTCAGCTGTGTGACATTGTGTAAGATTTCTGGACTTAATTTTGTGTGCATGTAAAATGGGGACGGTTAAATGTTTCAAGGCATATGAAGCTTTGAATAGTGTCTGGCACATGGTGTAAGCATTCAATAAATATTAACAATTGTTACTAGGCAGGAAAGACACTGCTTAGGAAATCTTTTTGTGGATAATTTTCCCAAGGTTTCATCACTTCTCAGTAGGCTTTCTTTTCTACCTCACAAATTTCCTGTCTACATGTGTATTCTTTCTCCTCTAATGCCTTAGTGCAGAAAATAGATGTGACTATATCATTTCCAGATTCCAGCATAGATTCATCATATTCTGCCCAACTATAGAATGTTGGAATGTATTCCTTTGGTTTGCTGGCTTATTGGCAAGGGCATTTTGGAATACTTTGCCTTTTATAAGACTTCTATAGAGTGAACACGTGATCATTATGGAAGAGATAGATATGTAAAAATCATGTAAAGGAAATTGCTTATGTCTTCCTACATTCCAGATATACTGTATTCCCCAAAGATATTTGCTGATTTATATAGACTTTATAGCTAGATCTTCATGTTTGGTCATTTTCCTTTTATCCATATCACATTACTTTGTCAAAAGTTCCTAGCCTGTGTTGGAAAAAAGCACAATATCTCAGCAAACAGAAGAACCAGTCTAAACTGAGTATGGCGGTGCATACCTGTAATCCCAGCACTTTGATCACAGGTTTGAGGCCAGCCTCAGCAACTTAGCAAGACTCTTAGCAACTTACTGGGGCTCTGTTTCAAAATAAAAAGGCCTGGGGGTATAACTTGCAGGTAGAATGTCTCCAGGTTCAATCCATAGTGCCAAAAAAGTCAACCTAAGAAAATTACCAGTTTGCTAAAATCTCAAATGTATTTTAGCTTTCAGTGGCTATTCATCCAGGGGAGGACTCAGAAACCAAGTGCAAGGAGAAATGCACAACAAATTTTGTTTTATGTGAACTCAATATTTGTTTATTAGAAAGGATCAGGTTTGACTACATAGATAATGATGACAAATATGTTCAGATAGAGGATGGTGAGCTGTGCTTAGCAGTCTGGAAGCTGAAGTCTTTAGCAGAGGCCCAAACAAATGTGTCAAAATTGAATTGCTAAATTTTCATCACACACATCTGCATGTGTACAGATAGCACACACACACACACACACACACACACACACACACACACACACACACACAATCCCAAGGCACAACGAAGAGGACAAATCACTTTTTAGATCAAAACAGAAACTCAGGGACCCATGAATTTCCTAACTATACAACTAATGAGTACCATGTCTGTCTTCTGTGCACCAAGTCAATAGACTCAACCCCAGGGGTTACAAATCCTCCCCACCCCATTGCTGCTACACTGTTCAGGAACTAGCGACAAAACTGAATCTCCACACTTCATATAGGCCAACCTATGCCCAACTGGGAAATCTGGAGCCTTATCTAGCCACAGAGGAATCCTGGTATCCAGGGGAGAAAAATCCAATAACTGCATAATGGATGAGTTAAGATCAAGTCCACATTAGACCTTCTAGAATACTTTTAATGCTGGAAACTCAACCCCAGACAAAGGTGCATAAAAGGTAGTTTGTCTTGAATCTATCCACTTATTGTATTCCTGTTTAAAGGAGGTCAAAGCCCTACTGACTGTGCAGGCCTGTGTAGAAAGGTTGGATGGATAAACTTTTGGATGTATGTCATGCTGTGGTCACACAAAATTTCAATTATTGGATTGTGTAAAAATTTTTACCTTAAAAGACTCTTCTAATTTTTGTTGGACCCTCAAAAGAAGAAGAAGGAAGAGAGAGAGAGAGAGAGAGAGAGAGAGAGAGAGAGAGAGAGAGAGAGAGAGGAAGAAGAAGAAGAGGAAGAAGAAGGAGGAGGAGGAGGAGGAGGGATGGAATCAGGGAGGGAGGAGAGAGGAGTGATGAAGGAAGGAAAGAAGGAGAGGACAGGAGGAAGAAGAGAGAGAGAATAAAAGACACAAGGTGCATAGTCTCTTTCAGGTGATGTTGAATAATTTTATTTCATTTTGGTAATGTCATGGAAAAATGTTGATATTATCCACTGGATTGCAGCACAAAAGTTAGAGTTCTTCATTCTTCACTCTGAAGTGGAATGCATGCATATCTTTACTCAGTGAGATTTGGAGAACCATTCTTTTACCTATTTTTAAATCAAAGTAAATGTGCATGTAAAATTTTCTTTTGAAAGCACAGGTTGACATTTGATGCATATAATTTTCATGATTTTATACACTCTGTAACAACCAATTAGTATAATATATAGAATAGTTTCATCACTCCCAAGAAATCCTCTCCTGCCCTCCTTCCTCTCTCCAGTTCTCTGTTCCAATTTCTAGTCCCATAAATATTCTTGAATTTCAGACACAAATGTACTCTACTCTCTTGTACCTGGCTAATCTTCCATCATGATGTTGTGGAATTTCACCTGTGTGTTTTTTTAGGTATCTGTAGTTTGTCCCAAGTAGTATTCAATTATTTGAATATAATAAAATATTTTCATTCCTTCCCTGCCATGGATGTTTGTAACTGTGAACAGGATTCATCCATTATGAATAATTCTGTGATGAACATTCTTACACAAGTGTTTCTGTGAACAAACATCTTTGTTTTTCTTGGGCAAATATGTAGGAATGAAATTGCTGGGTAGATGTATGTCTCACTTTTTAAGAAACTTCAAGCATTCCTGCAAAGTGGTTATACCATTTTTCACTCTCAGGAGGAATGAATGAGAGTTCCAGTTACTTTATATGCATGCCAACATTTGGTATTATCAGCCTTTTTATTTTAGCCATTCCAGTGAGCATGAGGTATTATCTTATTGTAGCTTAAACTGCATTCTCTAATAACTAATAAATAAATTTGTCATGTAATTTATCACTGTATATCTTTTATGTGGAGTGTCTCTTCACATATTTGCCCATATACTTCATATACTTAAGTTTTGTTTGTTTGTTTTTTTTTTTTTTTATAATTCATAAATTTCTTTTTTTTTTTTAATTTTTTTTTATTGTAGTAATTCGTGCAATATAACATACATCCTTGTTAAGTACGGGTTGTTAACAACATATTTGCACATAGTTCTCATTTGACCCTTTCCCCAATTCCCACCCCAATCCCCTCCCCTTCCCTCCCCCTCAGCTTCACTTCGGTGAGTGACCTTGATATGATTGTGTAATTACATCACTTGCTTGAGGGCGTCCCTCTGCCCCCTGCGTCCACTACAATTAAATCAACTTCATTGCTTATCGAGGGTCTCTCCTTTTCATCTGGAGACCCTCTTATGCCACATCCCCTCCCTAGCATCCACATATTAGGGAGAACATATGCTTCTTAATTCT
>PVLC010017513.1:0-33872 GCA_004027655.1 Graphiurus murinus
ATACAAATCAAAACTAAACCAAGATCCCATCTAACCCCAATCAGAATGGCAATCATCAAGAAGTCAAATAACAATAAATGCTGGTGAGGATGTGGGGAAATAGGAACTCTTATACACTGTCAGTACAACTGCAAATAGAGATCAATGTGGAGATTCTTCAGAAAATTAGGAATGGATCCACCATATGATCCACCTATACCACTTCTGGGTATCTTTTCAAAGGGACTGAAATCAGAGAATTACAATAATGTATGCATATCCATGTTCATAGCAGCACAATTCACAACAGCCAAATTATGGAACCAACCTAAGTATCCATCGATAGATGAATGGATTACAAAATTATGAGATATTATACATACAATGGAAATCTACTCAGCAACATAGAAGAACAAAATTATGTCACTTTCAGGAAAATGGATGGGCCTGGAGAATATTATATATATTAAGTGAGATTAGCCAGTCATAGAGAGTGAAGGGTCGTATGTTTTCTCTCATATGCAGAAGCTAGGGAATAATCAGGATACCAGAGGGACTTCAGATAATTGAGGAAAAACTCTAGTGGAGCCAGGGAGATCATCTAGGGGAAGCAAAGGGAGAGGGAGGATCAGTGAAGGCAACGCTTCCACTGACATTATGTCCATATGTGAAAATACCAATGACAATTTCAATATCCTATAAGGAGAACGAGGGAGTGGAGAGGGAGCCAGGGAAAGCCCACAAGTGCTGTGTGCATGTATGTCACAATCACTATGAGCTGCATTATGATGTGAGACTATAACGCACCAATTAAAGTATAAAAATTTAAAAAACATATTCATAGAATATTTATGAAACATAGATTAAGTGCCAAGAATAAGGGAGATCATTACACGATGAGAATAAGGGTATGTTTATTATGAACCACGCATCTTAAAAACACTCAACAAATTGCTTAAAGGAAATGTTTTCTCAATCCATACACTAATTCAAAGGAATGAGAAAAGTGTCATATTTGAAGTATAATTAATATAACAAGAACAATTATAACAAAAACCATATTACCTGTCCCCAAATCAGAAAACACTGGCAAGTATGAAAATATACTTGAAAATAAGTTGCTTTTAAAACTATCCTTATAAAAGGCATGTTATGGGGGTGACCAGAAGAGACTTCCCCTGTCCCTTATAAGTTGAGGGTAACAGGAGAAAATATCTAAAGAGGAGAGAAGAACATAATGCTATCCCTGGAGAGTTAACTACATTGTTCTACTTTTTCTTCACTTGGATATTTAGAATCAATGGGCCACTCATTTATTCAGTAAAATAACCTCATAAACAAGAGAGGCATGACATTTAGCCTAGTTGGAAGAGGAAGGCCTAAGTCAGAAACTCAGAGACCATAGCCAACTGTTAGCATTTGGGGAAAGTCATGTCACAACAGAAGAAAGCTGGGTCAAAATGTTTTTTTCCCCACTCTCTGGATTCCAATTCAAAATCTAAATTTCAATATTTTTTTCCAATCTTATTTTTTCTTTAAAATATCTTTCCCTATTCTTTCTCCCTCAAAGTTTTCCTTTATTTTTATATGTCCTTCTCAGACACCAGTAAGCAGTCTCAGAAACCTAAACCTGAAGAGAAAAATGATATAGTTTCCAGACACTCAAAAATGAACTCTATTTTTATTCCATTGCCCTCAACTACACTCTCCCAGCGGAGCTGCTTTTTAACTGTGCAATAAACCACTTGTCTCCTCCTTATGAAAAAAAAAATTGTTCTACATTCACTTGTCCTTCAGAAAAGCACACACGTGCATACACACACACACACACACACACACACACACACACACAATGTGTACACAAGATTTCTGTGCAGTGTTCTTTTGTGCTTCACTGCCATGCACTAGTGGTCCATCCTAACGGGAACATGCTGTGCCTGATTTATACAGAACCAGAGTGCTCACCTTTCCTAGGCACCAGATTCATGGTCTCTATTGTCACTTGGGGCCCATCAATTCAGCCATTTAACCTCCCCCAAAATATGGAAGGCTTCTTGTAACTTGAATTTTCTTTAGATAAAAAAGAAGCAATTAAGAATAAAGCAATACTTTGGTCTGAATTATGTATGATCTATTAAATAAGTAAATTTAAAATTAAATATGTCTATCTCAAAAAATAATGTGCAGCTGGTGAGTCTGGTCTCTTCTGTGGCTGATATCTCTTCACTAGGGCATTGGCATAAGATAACATCTTTGGTGGCTTTAAAAACAAAAACAATAACAAAAAGAGTGTCCAAGGCCTCTTTTTCTGCTATTATTCTAGCTGCGTGCAATCCACCGGTCATCTTCTATATTCAGATGCTGTCCCTCTTCCATTCTATATCAGTCCATGCCATACTGCGTTGTGTTGTGTATCAAGACTAATACATACACTGTAAAAATTGCAGCCTATACCCACAATTAATCAAAGATCAGACTTTAAAAACTGATCATTTCTCAATTTGAGAAAGCACAGGTTCATACAAAAATCTGTAAGTGCAGCGCTTGCCCAAGTTTACAGATAGGTCGGCTTGTTAATAGCCTGGTTTTCACTTCCACTAAATATTTTTGCCCTGGCTCTTGGAGGACCTATATAAACTAAACTTCCAGGAGAGTGGTGTTAGAAAAGAGTAACTATGGGGCTGGATGCTACTTTAAAAATGGTTTTCTTGTACTCTAAAGTCACTAATATATAATGTAGACCTTCTACATCCTTATTTCTAAAAAATGGTTTTCTCATACTCTAAAGACACTAATGTATAATGTAGATTTTCTATATCCTTATTTCTACATCCTTATTTCAACAACTGAAACAAGGTGGGGGAAATGTTTATAACTCTTTTCATGAAATTTTGCTATTTGTCTTAGCCTGGGTTCTAAAAAGAGGTATAGTCTGAGACTAGAGCTTACAAGCAGAGAGTTTATTTGCAGAAATGGTCCCAAGGAATAGGAGTTAGGACTGGGAATTAAGGAAGGAAAGAGTCAATCCAAAAACGAGTTCTCAGGCTAGTCACAGCTGAGGGAATAGGAATTCCACCAACCTGGTGATCCTCTGGGGAGCTGTGTATGGGCTTCAGAACTTGCCAGTCAATGGGCATAAGAGGACAGTATTTATCTGCCAGTTTCCTTTCCTAATTAATCAAGTTTATATTCTTTTAAGTGGAAAAGATTCTGAAAATAGAAATGTATTAGCCCTTAAGGTAACAATGAAGATGATGCTGGTGCTGATGTGGATGATCATGACGGTAGTATCCAGGATCACCTATTATTGACTTATTTCAGATATTGTACAAAGCGTTTTACTCAAATTTTCTTGCTAGATTCTTATGATGGTAAATTGAATGTGTCAACTTGACTGGGCCACCAAGTACTCTTGCCAGATATTTGGCTAAACATTGTTTAGGGTGTGTCTATGAGGGTGTCTCCAGATGAGATTAACATTCAAACCAGTAGACTAAGTAAAGCAAATGACCCTCCATTATATGAGCAGGCCTTACACTATCAATTGAAGACTGACTAGAACAACCACAACAATAAAACTGAATGAAAGAAAACTCCTGCCTAACTGTTTTCAGCAGGGACACTGTTCTCTTCTGGCCTTCAGGCTTGAACTGGAACATTGTCTCTCTTGGGTCTTGAGACTGCTGGCTTCTAGGTTAGAACCTACCTATACCACTGGCTCTGCAGATTGTCAGGACTTCAAACTCCAACTAGAACAACACATCATTTCTCCTGGGGCCCAGGTTACAATACCAACTGCAGATGTTGGGACTTCCTGGGCCTTGTCATCACATGAACCAACTTCACATAGTGTGTGTGTGTGTGTGTGTGTGTGTGTGTGTCTGTGTGTGTGTGTGTGTATCTGCCTGTCTCTGTGCTTGTTTGTGTGGATAAATCCTATTGGTTATGTCTCTCTGGAAGATCTCACTAATGGTCTTTATATCAACCTTATGATGTTGTAATATAATCCTTATTTCACAGGAGAGAAACAAAGGCATGATTAAGCAACCCAAATAATATGGCTAGTAAGTGGCACAGCTGCAGTATTACTCCAGAACTACCTCCAATATGTTATAAAAATAATTTCCCTACATTTGTTTCTTACAGTGCTATCACATGTGTTGTTAAAGGAGATAGAGTGAAAAGATAGGTATTTGCTTAAGTACATTTCATAAGTGTTAAATTCAACAAAATTACTAGATGTCTTTATTGTAAGACATCCTAGAGACTTTAGTATAATATTTTAAATGGTGACTCCAGGAGAGTAATATGATATGTATTAATTATTTCTCAAACATATTTAATCTTATAAAACTCTTTAGTAGAATATCTATTAATATCTCATAATATTAGAATTCTTTAGTTCAAAAATTAAAAAGTGTTCAATAATTGTTGTTCTTGAATCTTATATGTTGAGTGGTACTAATTAGAAGGAAAATCTACCCAACTGGGTATAAGAAAATTATCAGGTTTTATTAGTAAAGACAGAATGTGTTAGGATGATGAATCTATTGGAGATTTGAGGAAACATAGGGAAGAAAAAGAAGAGAACAGACTAGAATTCCTCTGTGATTATACTCCACAAACAATACTCCTAGTTGACCCATTTCAGGGGCCACCCACCTAGTACTATTCATATTATAATAAGAAAAACACTAGAAAGAGAAGCTAAATAGTAAATAGAGGCAGGATAACACAGTGCCTGGGTCTTCCTTGAGGAAAGTTGTAGAAAGAAAGCAGTTTGAGATAAGTTTGTATGTGAAGAGTGGAACCCCAGTGTGGCCCTGAGTTCCAAAAAAAGGTGATTTTACTAATAAGTCCATGAGGTCACAAACTACCTGTGGTAGTACAGATCTATCACCCTTCCCCATAAAGTAATCATGGTCAATACAAATAAACACATGTATTTATAAATCTTCAGTTTGTCTCACTAGTGACCACTGAGGCATAGGGAAACTGCAGATATAGGAGATACTTCAGCTGATCTTCTGGAAGATTTTGAGATGGCGTTAGATGGTAGCATCTGGAAGATTCTCTATACTCTTTACTTTCCTGGCCCAATGCTGGGTCTTCCTTATTCAAATCCACTCAAGGTACTAGAAGAAATAGTAGAAGTCAACACTGTTAACAAAATTATTTCCAGAATCAGAATGAAAGTTGCTCTGGGTGGACCAAGAATTCCATCTTCTAAGGAAAATTGTAGGAGATAAGATTTTGTCTCTCAATTAAGATAATTTGACTATGGGAAGCACTATAATAATGACTTGACATTTTAGAAATTCTAGACCATGCTAAGTATGACTTAATATTCTGAGAAGAAACAGTCATTACATGGATTCTGAGAAGGATATAAATCATAAAAATTTGGAAAATTATAAATTTAATAAGATAAATTATCAACAGTATATCTTCATTGGTAAAGAAGCTTAAGAAGTACACATACTTGGAATACTCAAGAAGCCTGGGATTTCAAAAACAGATTTCTGTTCTAGCATTCACCATGATCAGCAAGAGAATGTCACAGTGCATGATAGGATATGTATGTTTGATAAAACTGCCTAAACGATTTTTGTGGAACTCACTGGATGCTATCTTGCAGGCATCACTATACTGGATTGATAGCATAACTTAGTAAAATAATTTTCATTTCTAGTCACACACAATAAAAAACAGGAGAAGGAGAAAATATATGCAAGGAAAGGCCTCCAGCTATATCCATTTCAACTGTTTCCTAGATGGAACTGGTAGAAATAGAATGTTCCCCATGAAAATTAAACAAAGTAATCGCCACAATTAAAAAGGAGCCTCAACCTACTATGTCTTTTATGAAGATCTGGAATAGAAGAAGTGTAAGCATCTAGACTTAAAAAAATGGTAAACATAGGAAAATACTAATCACCCTGATTTGATCTGTGCATGCTATATGCATGTGTTTAATTATCAAATAGTTCCCCTTTAATAAGAAATAAAAAGTAGGGCTGGGGGGTGTAGCTCAGAGGTAGAATGCCCCTGAGTTCAATCCCCAGTACCACACACACACAAAAAAAAAGTCCAGTTATTACATGATAATCAAAAAATAAAAAGGGGGAAAGGGGCTGGTTTAAACTGTTATTAGAGAATTTATAAATGTCTATATTATGGAGAAAAGAGTTGATGTCCAAATAGAGTGACAGAGAAAGAATATCATTCTCCAGTTTCACAGAAAGAAGGAGGGGAGGGAGCTGCCAGCATTTTTCTCCAGATTCCATTTAACAGCCTAAATTCCTAAGGCAATATACATTTCTTTCAGGTCTGTGACCTCATTTTGAGATTTTTTTTCAGTAGCATCTTCTTAATATAAGCACTTTAAAATATAATTTCCAAGGTAGCCCAATTCCCGGGTAAGCAGAAATGTTTTCATTACCAGAGGACTGACTGCAAGTGGGTTGCAATTGAGCATCTGACCACATCATCAGAGAGCTCTGTTCCCGGCCAAGAGTAACTATGGCAAAAAGAAGAATCTCATCCCAGGTCAAACCCAGTTTTTAAATGTTGAATGTCCTAATGTTGGTGCACCAGTGGGAAAAGGAGTATACTTTACTTCTCCAAAAAAAATCTGAATACAAATTAACATAGAAATTGCTAAAAAATAAGAGCCTTGGGCTTTGCCCAAGTGTTTCCTAGTTTTGTCAGAATGGATGAGAAATATTCAGGTTATCCCAAGACTATGTCTTAGCTCAGCAAGGCTGAAAGTAACTAAAAATAATTTAAATTTCATCCCAGGAATCCCTGTGCCAAATATCACCTGCCAATATCCATAAGGCACAGGAAATTCCTATCTCTGGGGTCAAGGCTATTTTTCTATAGATGCATGTCAAAATAAATATGATATCTGGGAATAATAGTTTGTATTCTATTATAATAAAGTGTCCCATACTGAATTATCACAAAGATGTTTTACTAATACATTTCTCCAAGGCTTTCATATGCTCATGAGCATTATGAATCTTTAAGAAAATGCTATAGCATGCAAGATTTTACAAACTTATTTTGTCAAGAACCCTTTCCCACTCCAGCTACCAAGGTATATCCATTAAAATCTTTATGAAGGAATGCTCAGATGTATCAATTAAAATCCAAGTTTAGGAAGCAATGAGTTATTAGATAAACTCTCATCTAACAACAAACAAACAAACAAAAACAAGTCCTAGATCATAAGACCTAAGACCAGCAAGTTTAAATGAGATAAGCAGAAAGGAAAGGATAAGGTATGAATACAACCAGGAGAGAATCCACAAGGGAGACCACTAAGGAACATGTTGGAGAACCAGGCATGAGCCAGAGAGTGAGAGATTGAGAACCAGGGGACTGGGATGGAATGGGAGGTATAAGAAAGGTCTGGACCCAGGTGCAGGAAACAGGTGAGAGTAAGAAAAACCCAAGATTGATTTTGCCTTCTGCAAATTTTTGCATAAGCAGGTTCTATTCTTCCAAGAGACAAAGATCACCACCAACAAATAATTTTGGTGGTCTTTTTAGCTCAGTGTGCTTAATCAACAAAGCAAAACAACCAGTCTAACCACACTGGTATATCAGATACCCAAGTAATATAAAATGTTATTTATTTTTATCTCACATTTTGTTCACAGGATATTAAACCTGTTTTTGCTAAGGAATGGAATGGAGCAAAGGTGTTATTGGGCTGTTTTCAGAATGATCAGGAAGCAGGGCCCTCCCCACAATGTTCTACCCACCACTTCTACCCTGTCTAAGTGTCCAGTGTCCTTTATTTCTCTCCTTAGTTCTAATTCTGTTAAAATCTTTTCTTATGAAAAGAATCACTGAATTTATTTACATTCTGACTTAAAATCCTGCCAAGACTTAAAATTTCACCCATCCCAGGGAGAATGGCACTTCCATGATTTACACATATGTTCAGAAACAGATGTCCTTTCCTAATGCTCTATAATGACAAGGGGCTGATTTTCCTCCAGAGGCAGCCAACTTGGATTCTTTCTCAATTTATATTATTGTCTGTAGGGGAAAACATAATCCCATTATCCTCTTCTTATAATTGTTTACTTTATTATGATTTATTAAATTTTTGCTTTTCTCTATAGCAGCCCCTAGTTGACAGAAAGAGCTGTGTCTATTACTTACTTGGCTCTTTAGAGCTCTAGAAATCTAAAAGTGAATTAAATGAGTGCCTCTGAAAATAGTATTTTTTCATTACAGTAAAGAACCTACTTTTTTTTAATAACTAGCTTTCCATGAAGTATTGGATTTTTACAGTAACAAACAGGCCAACCAACCATGAAAGAGGAAATCTTTCTTGGGAGAAAAACAAGAAAAGGATTACCAGAGTGACTTTAAACTCAGCATTGTTTCCATGTGTTGACTGCTATTTGTCAAATTGATAACATCAAGTAATATCATTTTCCAGTCCAAAAAAAATGAAGAGGAATAAAGAACCTAAACTTCAAGTTGAAGCTATAAGGCAGAACTTAAAATTGACGCCAGAATCTTAAGTTTCTTAGCCTGAAATAAGAATTCTGATCATGTAAAATAATTAATAAATAAAAATAGAAGATTAATAAGACATCATCCTGTGCAATGTTATCATTAGGATGCTATGGTGCTAAAGAAAGAACTCTAGATGACATTGGACATTGTCTCTGCTAATGACTAGCTGTGGAAACCTAAGAAAAGTAAACAAGAAAGCTAAGCCTCAGTTTTCTCATAAGAAGAATGGTAATTATACTTTCTTTATAGAGTGCTTGGGAGAGTGAAATAAGATCTTATGTGATAAAATAAAAGCTAATGTGAAATAAGCTTTATTTGCTGTGAAGCATCATTCAAATGCCAGTTGTGGTGTTTTTTAATTTTATACTTTTATTGGTGCATTGTAATTATACACCATGGTGACATTCAAAGTGATACATTCACACATGCACTCATCGCTCAGTGTATTTCTCCCCACATCTTCCCACTCACCCTCCCCATAATCATTAGTGAGATTGGAAGTGATACCTTCGTGTATGGACGTAAACTTATTTGAAATGTTTCTTTCATCAATTCTCCTTTTTCCCCTCCCAACCTCCCACTCATAATCTCCTTCTACTAGTCTACTGGTTTCTTTCCTCATTTTTCTGAAGTCACTTTTGTTTTCAATTTTCTCCCTAGCTGAATATGAGAGAAAACATATGACTCTTGACTTTGGGAGATTGGCTGATTTCACTTAGCATGACATTCTCTAGTTTCATCCATTCTCCTGCAAGTTACTGAGTAAAGTTCCATTGTGTACATATACCACATTTTCTTTATTCATCTGTTGATGGACACAGGTGGGTTCCATACTTTGGCTATTGTGAATTGTGCTACTATAAACATGGGGATGCATGTATCACTATAGTATTATGACTTTAATTCTTTTGGAAAGATACTGAGGAGTGATATAGCTGGGTCATATGGTGATTCTATTCCTAGTCTTTTGAGAAACCTCCACACTGATCCCCATAGTGGTTGTATTAATTTACAACTTCATCAACAGAGCATAAGAGGTCCTCTATGCCCCATATCCTTGCCAGCATTTGCTATTCTTGTATTCTTGATGGTTGTCATTCTAACTGGAGTTAGGTAAAATCTCAGTATCTGCATTTCCCTGGCTGCTCGTGATGTTGAACATTTTTTTTCATATATTTATCAACAATTTGTATTTCTTCTTTTGAGAAGTGTCTATTTAGTTCAAATGTCCACTCTCATTGTTATTTTTTGAGTTCTTAATATAGCCTAGATATTAGTCCTCTATCAGAGGAATAGCTGATGAAGACTTTCTCCATTATGTAGGCTCTCCCTTCAAATTCTTGATTGTTTCTTTTGGTGTATAGAAGCTTTTCAATTTGATATTATCCCATTCATTGATTCCTGGTTGTATTTCCTGAGCTTAAGTGGTCTTATTGAGGAAGTCTCTACCAGTGCCTATATGTTACAGAGTTAATTCTATGTGTTCTTCTAGTAATTGCAAAGTTTTTTGTCTAATTCCTAAGTCTTTGGCCCATCTTGAGTTGTGCAGGGTGAGAGATAGGGGTCTAGTGGGTAATTAATATAACTCACCTGTTCACCAAGCTCCTATGCCCCAGAATCTTATTGAACCTGATCTGCAAATATTTCCAAGTTAGAATCCCTCCCACACTGCAAATTCCCAAACTTCCTTCATCAAAGCTGTCCCTGATTTGGCACCCATCAGCTGTACAGAATTTTCCCTAGGGAATCCAAACACAGTATCTCTTGAAATGAGTAACTATGCTGAAGATTTCAGAATGTCACTGGAAAGTGAACTCTCCTGTGCCCCCACTGGCTTCTGCCATCTCCCTATATGGGTTCATGATTTGTGACCCTCCCTGCTGAAAGTAGCCCCATGGCAAGCAGAGCCTGTGTCTCCCCATTACAAGGCTTTTCTCCTGGGGAGAGGTCTCAGGTTCCAGTAAACATAATTATTACCAGCTCATCCTTACATGCAATGATTTTAAAAATGAGAATCACACATAACTTAAAATTAAGATAGCAAGATTGACGTAGGATTATACCCACCCTTGAAAATCACTAGAAATATGCTTCTTTTGATTTTGCACTCAGAAAAATGGGTTATTCTTGCAGTACAGATCAGAAGGCACAGGTAGTACAATACACCTGAGAGAAACACATGGCTCTTACCTGTTAGACACATTCTAACTTCTGAAGAAAGAGGAGGGCAGGAGAAGGGCTGTTACCCATGTGAATGTCCTTGGCCTTCCTCTCTAAACACAAGTACCAGGCTCCCTGCATCCCAACTTTGAAAGATAGAATTGACTTAGCAGTTACCCAGCATCAAAAGTCCAGAGGCCTTTAGGCAACTTCTACTGAATTGGTTGAACGAATGATATTTGGAGAATAAGAAGTTTTCATGGATAATAAGACATGCAGAAAATTGGCCATTTTTTCCAAAAATAGAGATGAAATGTGTTTAACTCTCCTGGGATTCTGAACATTCTTGTGCTGAATAAGAGGGGATCAGAGAACTTATATAATTTTTTGCATGCAAAAAATAAATTTGTTCTCCAGGCCTTCCTAAAAATGTTCTTCCTTTTTCTTCCCAATAGTCTAGACTTTTAAGAGACATTTATTTTTCACTCACAGAGATTATTCAACAGACCTCAGCTACAATAATAACTATTCTATTTGTGTTTACCCTTCTTTTTCATGAAACATTCTCAGCCTTCCCACCAACCTAGTATTGTTGGCAAATATTACTGTTATTTGTTATTTCAATCTTATACTGAGGAAAATAAGTCTCAAAGCAGTTAAAAGACTTGTCCAAGACCACAGAGGTCATTAATTGTTATGCTAGGGCTCAAACAGTTTTTCTGATTCCTTGCCCAATGATCTCATGCTTCAATAAACCAAATTTGATTAATCATTTATAGTAAACCAACACAAAAGCAAAATCTTAAGTATGCATATATAAAGACAACATGTTGAAACTAGAGCAAGTCTTCATACATCTGAAGCATTCTCTTCATCATAAACATTTCAGTTTCAATAGAGTACTAGTATAGTTAGGATATGTCTATGAGTCACAGAGAAATATTGTAACCATTGATACTCCTTGCAGATTTTTCTAAGCATTATCTTCAAAAAGTACAATCATGAAGAATAGAAGTATCATGGGTTTTGTTGTTGCCCTGAGAGGGGTACTCAGTTATAGCTAACAAATCTGTAGCTGGTATAAGCAGAAGGTTATTTATTAAGAGACAGAGAGATACCACAGAATCTTTGGAAGGGCCAAAGGAGCAGATGCCAAGCTGAACTTGCAGGGAGGACTCCCAGAATCACATCTCAGAACCAGCCTTCTGAGAATACTGTTGCCCCTGCCGTGATCAGAAAGCAGCCAAGTCAGGATGCTGCCATCACCTCTGCCAGGAACAGAACTTTCCTATCTCTGCCTCAGTATCTGCTGCAAAAAGGAAACTCAGCACCACACCTCTTCCTCTATGTGACACGATTCACAGTGAAGTTTCTCAAAGATGCATCTAGTGGGTGGAATCTAAATCACTGAAGAAAAGCAAAAATTTTCAGCTCTTCAGAGAGGACATCAACAAGAGCAAGCAGAAATTCAATTTATTCCAGTATAATAGCAATCTCTTGGACTGTGTGCTGTAGGACTAGATTTTTCATATCCATATTGATCTCTTTTTCTTGTAATATTTACCACTTGATCAGAGTCATATTTTTCTTTCTGATACTATGTATTTCCTTGGGATATTTAATTAAATTAATTTCTCACCTCAGAAAACTAAAAGTCGCCAATATTTAAAAAGATGGCCTGAATTGTTAGGAGCCACCAACCTACAGATTCACTCAAAGGAAGAAAGAAAACTTGTGAAACCTTAACCATAGGATTTGTAAAGATTTAATAATGTTCAATTCCATGCATGTGCTAGATTTCAACTTGTCTTTCATCTTATACACAGCTATTCTGTTTTTTCTCTCTTAAATTAGTGCTCATATTTAATAAATAAAGTATTAGATACTTTAGGACAATCACAGATTCAAATATCCTGATCTGTAGTCAATTTGTTTGAATCTAATGTTGACTTTCAATTAGAATGAGATCTTGCAATCTGTTTCAATAAATTCAAGTTGATGCAAACAAAAGTTTGAGAACTGCAGCTATAAAACTGTGACTTTGTAATCAGGCCCCCAAACCCGTCCCCACCACACCCTGATGCTGACTGAATCATTTCAGATACAAGATGAGCCTATTGCACTAATTTGCAAATGAGATTGGAAACCTCTGCTGAAAGGTGGGATCTACAACACCACAGGGTTGCATATCTGGCAGGTGGTAGTGCTGGGATTTGAAAGCATATTCTTTGATTCCAGAACTCAAACTTTTCAACACTATGCTGCCAATTTTAGTTCCCCATGCCTCTGCTCCAGATCTATGGGGATTATCTCCATAATTATACAAACTTCAACTATCCATTTCTCTAAGCTTGCTTTTATAGTACATTCTAACATTCATCATGGGCTTTCTGTCTCTCAACCCCTATTTCTTAGGTCATACACCACTTTATGTTAAAGGCTTAGTCTCCATTGTGGCATTATTGGGAGATATTAAGAGGTTGGATGGTGAGCAGTCTTCAGGTTGCTGGGGGTGTGCCCTCAAATCTCCCTCTCTCTTATTTGTTTCCCAGTCATGAAATGAGCTGTTTTGCTCTCACCACAGGCCTAAAAGCAACAGGACAACTAAGTGTGGACTAGAACCTCTAAAACTATGAGCCAAAATTAGCCTTTCCTTTTCTAAAAAATTATTTTATTAGTGCATTGTAATTATACACCATAGTGAAATTCAAAGTAATACACATATACAAGCACACAGCAGTTGATATGTTCCTTCCCAAACTCATTTTTCCCCCCTTCATCCACACATATACTCATATATATTAGTGGGATTTTAGTGATACCTTCAGATATATGGATACAGCATCATTTGAACTGTAACCTTCACCAATTCTTCTTCACCTCCCTACCTCTTTCTCCAATACCTTACACTATTCTACTGCTTTCTTTCCTTTAACTGAAGTCCCTTTTGTTTCCCATTTTCTATCTTCTGCATATGACAGAAAACATACAACCCTTGACTTTCGAGGACTGGCTGATCTCACTTAGCATAATATTCTCTAGGCCCATCCATTTGCCTGCAAATGACATAATTTTGTTCTTCTTTATGGCTGAGTAAAATTTCCTTTTGTGTATATACCATGTTTTCCTTATCCATTCATCTGTTGATAAACGCCTAGGTTGGTTCATAATTTGGCTATTGTGAATTGTGCTGTTATAGACATGGGTATGCGTGTATCACTATATTCTGACTTTAATTTTTTTTGTAAAGATACTGAGAAGTGGTATAGCTGAGTCATATGGTGGTTCTATTCCTAGTCTTTTGAGGAACCTCTATACTGTTTTGAGGAACCAACAGTGTCTAAGAGTTCCAATTTCCCCACATCTGTTGCCAGCATTTGCTATTATTTGTACACTTGATGATTGCCATTCTATCTGGAGTTAGATAGAATCTCAGGGTAGTTTTGATTTGCATTTTTCTGATTGCTAATGGTGTTGAACATTTTTTTTATATTTATTGGCAACTTGTATTTCTTCTTTTCAGAAATGTCTATTCAGTTCAATTGCCCATTTTTGTTGGGTTCTCTTTATAAGTTGATTTTCACATGTTTTGCTAAAATATTCAAAAGCTAACTAACATACACATCATTGAAGCCACCACCCACCACCCTTTGCTCCTTTGTTAATCATCTAACAACATAGCATAGTCATTTGTTAATATTTTAAAGTATAGCTTACTAAAGTAGACAGAAATCAGCAAGTCCAGCTCTTTCTATTACTAACAAGTATAATTACTCTATATTTTTCAGATGAAATCTTCTCAATCAGATGCATTTCCCAGAAGGAAAACTGGCTGTAGTGCAAAACAAGGGGCAACAAAGGAATCTTTGCTCATTGAAAGAAACAGGTTTGGAAGCGTCAAAGTTATTTGTATAAGTCTATTTCTGAGATCTGAAAACAAGGTGCATATGGAGAAAAATCCAAATACTCATATTTTTCTGTTGGGCAAGAAATGGGCAAGGAGGGTCTGAGAAGGGATTATTGAGTGATGCAAAATCCAGTGCCTTGGATGACCCATCACTTGTCTCAGAGTACCAGATCACCATTGTGCTTAGAGATGGAGAAAAATGGTGATAGTATAATTAGGCAACTAGAGAGTAGAAAGCATCATCTTCAACTATTAGCCTTTTATAAGACCTAGATAAGAGTGAAGTACACTCTCCTATAGTTCAATTATTTGGCATATTTGAGGTTAAATCTGTACATTTTGTTAAAATGAAAATTAAAGCCTAGTTATAAATCAATAAGCCAGTGTTCCAGTGTTACCCTTATAATAACAATTTTATGGCTTTGATTTCTCACTTGTAAAAGAAGGAAAAACACTTTCCCTGCAAACCTCATGACATTAGCACAAGGATAACATAGCCCACCATGTATTAAAAAAAATCTAGAAAACAGAGGCAATAAAATTCATCTTTATTATTATTATCTTATAGCCAAGTAAGATGTCTTTTCCCAGTAATTAATCAGTTTAGTTTTCATGTGGGCAAAAGTGGAAGCTCCTCTGTGTCATTGCTTTGTGAAGATAACCATAATATAAGACCCTAACAGAATATATTTAAAAGAAAAGAGAGCAAGCTGAAGCAGCTGTCAAATTCTGTAACTACTGACATGGTCAAATGATCAAATCTCACACAAACAGCTCAACAGAATGCAAATAAGTTTTACTAATACGAAAATTTCTGAAAGTCATTGTTCATGCACTATAAATCATAAGCAGTTTTAGTCATTGATCCTTTTTGAAAATGAAGCTAGACAAAATCCTGGACAGGAGAAAGATGACCCCAAAACACCCTACAAGGCTCACCATAGTTGAGCACTCACATATGCATGTTTGGCCTTTTCAACAATTATTCACTGTAGGAAAACTGATAAGTAAGCTAAAAGATGTTACCATTTTTTTTAAAAATCATGAACATAATTGGTCTCTGTTTTAACTTGAGGGGTAGGTAAGAACATAAAAGTGACTGAAATCCACAGCCTGGATCCTAGGAGTGATTTTCAGTACTATAACTAGTACTGAAGATTTTTGCCACATTACCAAACCAGGGCTGCCTAACTGTTGTACACTTTTTACATTCTGTATGTTGCTGCATATCAGAAAGCATTTATTTGGAATTAAAAATGCAATTAATATAAAAATGATGAAAAATAATCCAATGCTAAAAATATAGAACAATATTTGAAGGGTGTGAGTTAGAAGACAACTGTTATACCTTGAGTTGATTCTTGTGCAGGGTGAAAAGACCTTGCAGCTACTTGAAGAGGGCATAGGCCCAACACTTCAACACATAGACACAGGTAAAAACTTTCTCAACAAGACCCCAAAAGCACAAGCAACTCAAAGAAGATCAATACATGGGATTGCATTAAACTGAAGAGCTTCTGTGCAACAAAAGAAACTATCAAGAACCTCAACAGAGAGCCCACAGAGTGGGAGAAAATTTTTGCCAGTTACTCTTCTTATAGAGGACTAATATCTAGGATATACAGAGAACTCAAGAAATTCACATCTGAGAAAACAAATAACCCAATCAAAAAATGGGCAAAGGATCTAAATAGACACTTCACAAAAGAAGAAATACGAATGCCTAATAAATGTATGAGGAAATGTTCTACATCATTAGCAATCAGAGAGATGCAAATCAAAACTACCTTGAGATTTCACCTAACCCCAATCAGAATGGCAATCATCAAGAACACAAACAACAACAAATGCTGGTGAGGGTGTGGAGAAGTGGGAACCCTAATACATTGCTGGTGGGATTGCAAATTAGTGCAAACACTTTGGAAAACAATATGGAAGATCCTCAGATGAATGAGAATGAACCTACCATATGATCCAGCAATACAACTTCTGGGTATCTACCCAAAAGAATGGAAACCAAACTAGCAGACCAATGCATGTGTACCTATGTTTATAGCTGCACAATTTACAATTGCCAAACTATGGAACCAGCCAAGATGTCCATCAACAGATGAATGAATTACAAAACTATGGGATATGCACACAATGGAATCTTACTCAGCCATAAAGAAGAACAAAATCATGTTATTTGCAGGGAAGTGGATGGAACTGGAAACATTATGTTAAGTGAGATTAGTCAGTCACAAAAAGTAAAAAATTTGTATGCTTTCCCTAATATGTGGAAGCTAAGGAGGGACTCCAGAGGAATAAGGAGAAACCTTAGGTGAGCAAAGAATTTGACTTAACAGAAGGTCATGGGGAGAGGGGGAACACCCTAATGCACATGATGTACTTTCATGAACATATCAAAGTCAATCACTAAACTGAACTTCAGAAGTAGGGAAGGTGAGGGAGTGGGGCAGGAATTGGGGAAGGGTTAAATGAGAAATGTGTGCATGTATGCCTTTATCAGCTTGTACCTAACAAAGATGCATGATTACAGTGCACCGATTTAAAAAAAAAAAAGAAGAAGACAACTGTTACAAGACAAGAAAGGTGTGAGTTAGAAGACAAATGTACAATCACTGCTGATTTTCATAAGTACTCATTACTAGTGCCTTTCTTTGAATCACAAGTGTATTGTCACCCCTGTCCACACTTTTCATGATAATATAAAAACCCAACACATTCTTAGCTTCCTTCAGTTTCTTACATGTGTAATCATAAAATGTCAAGACCTAGAGAGATTTCTGGAATTGCTAATTTTGAACATCCACACTCTCCACACTCTTGCTAAGCTCATGATGGTCATCACAGACCCACCATTTTCTCCTTTCTCAATGAATAGATACATGACTTAAAAGTTCTTCTCAATATATAAGTTATATATTGATATTATATGACTGAAATAAGATATTTCAGTCAAGGTGCTAGCAAGAAACAGATGACATAGCCAATTTAAGATAATTTAAAGTGAATTTAATAGAGTATTTATTGAAGGAAAGCCCTCAGCTTGTAAGGTGGGGAGGCACTATGAAGGTCAGGTGTAAGAGGAACAAAGAGAAAGTCATGTAAAGATGGTCTACTTGAGGGCATGGATGTAGCTCAGTGGTAGAATATTTGTGTAGCATGCTTGAAGCCCTGGCTTTGATCCCCAGTACTGAAAAAATGATCTACTTGAGAGGTATTATGACTTTGAGTTGAGAGACAAAGTTAGCCCAAAATGACCCCATAGAAAGAGGTCTGAGATAATGTACTCTAAGTTCCTTCAGGGGCTCAGCATTGAAAAAACCCAGTAATAAACCAGAAGACTGGAAACTCTCTCATGTAGTCCATAAAGGCCGTATCTGGGACAGAAAGTGGATTAGGGCAGGTGGAGAAGGATCTAGAAGGACAAAAAGAAGTTATTCAGCCCTTTAAGTGACTTTTTTCTAAAGCACATAGCTAGTAAATAACAGAGGTAGGACGAAACACAGGTGCTTATTCCTATTTCAAAGCCTTTTTCTTGCATGACATTGTGTGTGTTCACATGCTAATGTGTATTCTCATGCCCTCATACACACTGTGAGTATGCACACATCCATCCTTTATAGAAGAGAAAAAAGAAATACCATGCAAACTTTAAGAACAGGAGCACAACAGAATATCTATGGATCTATTTCTTAACTTTCTGTGGTCATATAACTTTTGACCATAGTAAATTGGCCACTGTGCAGATGCAGCTGATATTTAGGGACTGGTTGGCTCAAAATGATTCCATTGGTCCTTCAATTCTGTGACTAGTCTGGACGCTGTCCAAGCCAGTCAGTCCCAAAGTTCTAGATTTAACCAACCTGATCAGAGGTGCTGCAGCTTAAACCCAGAAACCACAGTGGTATTTCAATGTGACTCCAAGAACTGTATCCTTCCTTTGACTGTTTAAAACATAAAGTTGCTTTCCAGATTTACATAAACCCAAACTACCTTTCTGACCCCTGACATTACTGAAAATGTCAATCTGCCTTCAACTCTGTAATTTTGGAAAGTCCTGTACCCATAATTAACTCAGTGTCACCTCCCAAGCTTCTGTGGTATTTAATGAATGTAAACAGGGAATATTTTCTTAATACATGAGCCATTCGTGATTACTTAGAATGCCACAAATTTCTCAGTCACCATTATCTAAGAAGCTCCCCTCTTCTGTGCATGAAAATATATTGGAAAGCACAGATCTGTATTGGAACAACTTTTTATGTGCTAAATGTACAACAGGACCATATTTTTAGACATTTGGTTTAAAAAAATGGGGGGTATGATATGAATATGGAATGTTTTGCAAAATACTTCAATTTCCCACTCCAATTTTTCATTGCATAGACAAGATCTTAAATTTTCATATGAATTACTACATGTTCCCCTCCTTAGGTATAATAAATTCAAATCACAACTAAAACAATCAACTTGCAAACAAACCCTTCCTTATTTTCACATTCAATTCACAGTATTGAATGTCACTCTACTCAGTACCAAAAATGGTACCACTTACTGAACAAACTCAGCCACAGATAATGCACAATTATCCTGAAATGTTGTCCTGCTTTAAGCAAGGACTGTCATAAAAACCACTGCAGGTATCATTAGTAAATAGGAATGATACTGGTAAATACTTTTAAAATACTATGTTTTATGAGAAGGACTTTTCACTAAGAATAATCAGTGTCTATGTCAAAGTCACTAATAAAATACCACTTGTGCATTAGCAAAAGGTCACCAAAAAAACCAATAACAAATAATTATGCCCACATACTCAAATTGGTATACCACTCTTCTACTTATAAAATCATTTCAATTGAAGGAGTTAAGAATGTGCCACCCCAAAATATGCTGTTTTGGCATATGTACTACTTTGAATTAAAGGCATCTAAAAAAATAACAGTGTAAGATTATTCTGACTTCTTTTCAGTTTCTTGAAAACAGTTATGAAATTTCCATATGAAAGATATCCTCCCTTTATCAAAAGAAATTATATCCTTACTCTCAAAGACAAGAAGTTGAGATTCTATATGTACCTCTAATGCACTTAAATTAACGCCTACCTTTTTTAGCTTCCCCACATCATGTAGTTGTTTCTTCACAATTTAGTATTTTTTTTTTCTTATCCAATTCAATGTGTAAGCATTTGACTCTACCTCCTTCATCGGGTCAAGATTTCCTTGTAAGTGCTTCTGTGCCATGTAAAACTTGCATTATACAATTTTTTTTTAACTCTTTTTCCCTGTTGATCTATCTCATGCTAGTTTAATTCTTGAGTCCATTCTTGATCCTAAGAGGATGAAATGTAGTTTTTTCTCTAATTCGATATCCACTTGAAACTTTGGTAATAGTTCAAGATTAATGGTTTGAATGAGAGAAAGCAAAGAACTAACAAAATGATGTGAGGGAGTGAAAACAGAAATATGCTAGCAATTACTCCGCCATACCAGGCACCACACCTACTTTACCATATTTGTCAGAGAAGCCAAGTTCCTTGCCCAGCTAGGAAGGAACCTGTCAGTGACAGGGCCAGAATCCAGGGTTTTTTCTTACTGGCCTCATGCAATTTCCACTTCATTTCTTCTAAAGAGTCTCTTGTATTAGGATTGAATTCACAGCCTACACCACTCGCAGAAAGAACACTTCAAATAAATGAACAATTATTTTAGTTAAATTACAATAATCTGTGTTAGAAATCAAAAGCAATTAAAAATCACATGCCATGTATTCTTCTGAGATAATCTTGCTCTAATAATTATTGGCTTAACTAATAAAGTAATGATGCCTCTGGGTTATAATCTCCCAGGTGTCAGCTCATTTTAATGTAGAAATCTTTTTGGACAGAAATAAATTCAGTTTGAAGATATCAAGCTGTGTACAAAGCTACATTCAAAAGACCACGTGAATTATGATGGGCCCTCAAGCCAATCCAAACAAATGCAGGTGGTGAGTAAGTAAATAAAAATGTATTTTAAAACTAAGGACAACAGACCCAGCTAATCTGTTTCTTCTAGGATGTTGCTTGCGCCTATACATGTTTTCCCCCCATTCCCATCACCAACATTCTAATTCTGGATCAAACTATCTGATCTCTAAGTTGCAATGCTATTCCTATTTCTGCCTTATAGAATTTGCTGCTCCAATCTATCCTAGATATACAGTAAAATCAAGGAGGGAGGGCAGTTTCAGCAAGTGAACTAACAATTACTTAAGCCCAAACTAAGTCCCAAGCTTAATACAGAGTACTTTAAATATACATTTTTCTCATTTAAAATATATGTCTTTCTCACTGAAGCCCACACTCTGAACCAGTACCCAAAATCCATTCAGAGGCGGCTTCGAGAAGGATAGAAGGAGGGAACCAATAAAGGACTTCCAAGAAGAAGGAGCACCACATATAAAGGAGCAGGGGTGTGGAGGAACCTGTCATACTAGGACATCAATATGAGTTCCAAGGAGCTGGACTTAGGAAGAACAAGCATTGGTGGCTGGAGAGGGGTTTCAGGAACTGGCTGTGAGGGGCCTTGTATGATGTGACAAGGAGTCTGAGCATCACCTGTCGCCTACAGAGATGGAGAAGAATATGGAAAAATGGACAAGGGCGGGTCTGCTGGATTCTGTTGCTGAGGGCCTGAATGGAGGTGAAAAGGGAGGCAGAGGGTAGAGGCTGGGATTCAAAAGACAGTTCTGAATAGAAGCAACAGGATTCAGCGGACAGCCAAAAATGAGGAAAGGAGAGGAGGGGCATGTGGTCTATTTAGGGAGATTGGCTTGATGGTGATGGCCGTGAGTAATAGGTTTGTGAGGGAAAACAAGGGGTCTAGAGGGACATGCAAATGTGGGAGCTTCAGAATCCATGTGAGTTGTCTAGAAGGCAGCTGAACACATGCAACTCTGGGGAACTTCTTTGATAGAACATTTTAGTAAAGTTTGTCAAAGTTTCTCTTCTAATTTGCATGTATTCACTGACACCTGGGCTGAAGCCCTGGAAGGGAATAAAACCATCCTAAAAACATAGACAGAGTGAAGAGAAAATAGACTTCCTTATTTTCAATGTTTAGGTTGTATTCGGGTTCTTTTTATTCAAATGTCATTTAGTTATTCTTTCAAATATGAACTCTGGTTTGAGCAATACATATTTTATTCTTTTACTTTTCATTATTTATTTATATTTTATAGCTATATTCTACAGTGGGATTTTTCCATATCAAATTCTAACTGCATACACACACACACACACACACACACACACATGCACACACACAATTTACCTTAATTTTGCAATAAATAAATCAGGTGGCTTCAAGACATCAGGGGATGTACACCAGCTGAAAAGGCATTAGGTCTCCCCTTGCAGAGACTTCTATTTTAATAGGTTACCTCATCATCATCAAACTGTGTGTATTAAGAATTAGCCCACACATTTTTGTAAGTCCATTAGTGGTAGCCAGATCCCTTCTTGGCACACCATAAAGTAATGAGCAGCTGGAATTTTCTTTGTCTTAGGCAGTGATATTATCTCGGGTTATACTGAGCCCCACTGGATCAGTAAACATAATAGAAAATGCATTATTTATATTGGTCTTCATTAATAATAAAATTATAGGTGCCTAATGTTTCCAGGCTTCCAGGCTCACAGAAGTGAAACTGGTACACAATTGCCTTCTCCCAAAACATCACAATTAAATGATTGCTGTCAAATGTATGTTTCTAATTAATTTATGTGACTGCATGCGGAAGCTAGAAAATAATGAGCTAAATTTTTAAGTAGTCATGCATGCTGTGACTTGGGAACTTTTGATTCTTAGGGTGTTCTAATTACATCAGAGTCATCTTTCACCTTCTTATAGACATATAAAGAAATGATTATTATTAAATTATTCTAAAGTTCCAGGTAATAAAGTAAGCAGAAGAGTGTCCTTACAGTAATATGGACCTTGGCTTTGAAATACCATTTCTTTTACTCTCTTTGTCTATCCATCCACCCCCCACAATCATTCTCTCATTCTTCTCTTTAGACATCCCTTCTTTTCATTCAGTTGTTGACATAAAATAGCTAATAAGCATAGATTATACTTTACTGGGAAATAAATAATAATAATATATGTATAATTTTGTCTCTAAATTTTTGTTTATTTTGATACTGGGGATTTATTTGCATTATATATGCTAATATCTGTAATGATACAAAGCTGATAAATATCTACACTCAGTGTGCTTAAAGTCTAGTGGTAAAGATAAAATAGCCGGCATAAATTATTAAACAGTGAATCAGAAAATAGGGAGCCCATGTTTTTCTCCTCTAGTGAGGACCCTGGAAGGCAAATTCCTGTCTCATTCCTCTTTGGATTCCCAATGTCTTTCATCTTAGCTGGCCAAGTGCTTAATGGCTGAGTGAAGAATTCTAAGAAAAGAGCCATTCTTTAACCTTGTGTCACTAACTGTGCTGATAAGCTGGGACCATAGACAAGGTCCCCATTCTTTTATGGTTACTAATCTAATGGGAACAGCCACTAACATAGAAGTAAATAAAGACTAGATTGTAACAGATTTTATGAATGCTATGAAGGAGTAATAGAGATGGAGTAGAAAGTGATAGGAGGTGAGCAAGAGGAGAGAACAACTTTAGATTAGGAGGTCCGAAGGCTGCTCTGAGAAAGAAGCATTTAAAATAAGATCTGCAAGATCAGAAGAAGATGACCAAGGGCAGAAATAGATAAGGAGCATTCAAGATAGAGGGAGAAATAATTGCAAAAGCCCTAAAATGGGAATGTGTGCAGAAGGAATTGTAGGAAGACAAAAATTAAGCAAAGAGACTAAGGGAAGCCTGGTGAACTCCCAGTAAGAAATTAGGGTACTTAGTTCTAGAACAGTGGCAGTGGAGACAGAAAGACTTGATTAGATTAGAGATTTTTTCTTGGGGCATGATTTTTTTCTGCTCTGATTTTGTAATTTGATCTCAGTTCTTTCTATTGTCTAAGAATTCTTCATTTTTTTTTATTTTCAAATGTACTTGTGATTTTTTTGTGATTGAGGAAAAATTTAAAAAGCAAGCCTTTTCTGATATTTCAAGGAATATTGGCTAGATGGAGATAAAGGACCTCACCCAAAACCCTTTCAAGTAAGCAAAGTTTTTGAGTTCATAGTAGTCTGCTTTTCCCAGTCTTATCCTTTCTTTTAACAATTACCTTAGTTTGGGTTCCATAGAAAACAAAAGTGGAAACAAAGACTTTAGTGTAGGTTATTGTCAGGGAAAATGATCCAGGATGCAGGAAGGAGGGGCAGAAATATGGAGTGGAAAAGCTAGAGAACCAATAGAAAGATGCATTAAGGAGATGGCTTCTGCCAGATCCATTACATAGGACCTCCTGAGGGCTCTATGAAGTGTATCAGGGCCATTGGAAGACAGGAAGGAATAAAGAGGGAACTATTCATTCACCATCTGCCCTCCAGGGCTTGACCTCCCTGGACTTTTGAGTCATGCATGTTGTAATGATACCACAGCATTCACAGAAAAAAAAAAAAAAAAAAGGTAGCAATGTTGGAAACAAGGCTTGGTTGATAAGGAAGGGTCCCTGGGGGCGTGGACTCAGGAATTATATAATCTTCCTCCTTCCATTCTTGCCGTCTTGCTTCCAGCCTTCATGATGTAAGAACAGAGTTTTACACACTCTCTCTCCACTTCCTGATGCCATACCCTGAGCTTCAGATCCTGGCCTCACAGAATCTCCAGAAAACTGAACAAATAAATCTTCCTTCCTCTAAGTTGTATGGTCAGTTGTTTTGTATTATATCAGTGAGAATGTTGACTGACACCAAAATTGTCTTGTGATGGTGAATGTGGATTATCAATTTGACTGGATTATGAAACACCTAAAATGATGTAACTTTGGGTGTGTTGATGAGATATTGACTTATGAAATGGCAAACTGAAGGGGAAGTCCTGCCCTGAATGTAGACAGCACTGCTTTGATAGGTGCAGGACCTGGATAACAAGGAGAAAGCTTCATGAAGGATGCACAGTTCTTTCTGAGAAAAGAATGTCTGCTCACAGCTGGGATATTGGCCTTCAGCTCTTTGAACTGAACTTTCACAGTTGTTTCTCTGGAGAGCTTCCTGGCTTCTACAGGAAACTTTCATATAAATGTTTTTTATTCTCATTCCCAAGATGGCCCTGATTCTTTTTTCACATAAGATACAAAGTAGACAACACTCTAATTTCACAAGAGCTATCTTTTTGAGGGCTATTTGTAAAATAGAAATACCACATTGTGTTGATATCCTGAATTTCAGAATGGAAATTTCTTCATAGTAAATTTGTCAGGTTTAATGTCTCATTGTAATCTAAGAAAAGCAATTTTGGACTCTGAAGGAATCTCAATCTGCTAAGTAGAAGCAAAATGTCTGTCTTTGATAAAAGAACCTTTGATGTTAGGAAGTTTTAACTAGTGAGTAGGAGCATCAAAGTATGAATTTAAAACTGTAATCAGCATTACATTGCTCTACCTGAGAAAGGTAAAGAGGAATCAAGAATCTCAGTAAAAGGTTTAGAAAATGTGAAACAGGAGCAAGAAGGCAAAGTATAAGTGGGGAGACAGAGGATAGAAACCTAGTGGCTGTGAGGATGGAAATTGGGTTTTGGAAGGCCAGGCAGAGATCACTGCATTTGATTCACAATAGATGAAATAGCACTGTTGAATGTGAACACCCTCTTGGTTTCTCCTTATAAAATTCCTCAGTAAATACTATTTCCTAATGCTTTTACTGACATGAATTTTTATTGGGGGAAAATAGGATTAAATAAAGAATGAGACATACAATTTTTATTATTAAGAAATCTATTTTCCTATTAAATAAATGCTGGACAAAGAGTTAAAGAATATAGATTGAAGAAGTGAAATATATATCTGCATAGCACCACAGATAAAAATCTTTCTATCCCTAACTCTAGCCTAATTCTATCATCTAAAATAAAATAAAAAATTTTTTCAGGGACATGAGGTAGGACATACTGATGATGAAAGTCTCTTCTGTAGAAGCCAGAACTGATTCTTCAACGTGTGACTAATTCTCTATAAATCCTGCCATGATCACAGAAAGATGCAAAGGGGAATGAGACATGGATTCTAGTTAATGGTTTGGAACATATGAAAAATAAAGTTAAGGGCCTTCTCTGGTCTCTTCCACGACTCCATCCTGTCAATGACAAGATTTTGATACCTATTCATCTGAAAAAATGAAATAGACATGATAATCCTAATTTTGTGTACCTAATGATATAACTTCATCTGTAACAGAATAAAAAAGCCATTGTTCTTCCCACATCCCAGTTATTTGTCAGGTAATTTTTATTCATGCTAGAAAGAGTAGGACCTCCTAGGATCAGGCAAGCATATTTTTACTTTATAGGCCATGAAATGAATATCAGCTAGCCTAACCAATTCCAATCCAATATAAATGTGTTTGGGATAGAATATTTCAATTTCAGACTGAAGAACCCAGCATCATTCTCTGCATTAATATCTATTTCTACTCTGCATCCTACCTTGCTATTCTAATTACAATGACAGATTATTTTCAAAAAATGGCCACAATTATTCCCTTCCCTGTCTCCATACTCATTTGTAATGTAACTTGTGACTTAATTTGATCAGTATCATGCAGCTGCAGTCATATTATATTGACTCCAACCTCAAGCCAAAAGAAACCTTTCATGTATCTTATATTAGTTTGTTTGGTTGCCATAACAAAATATTACATACTGGTACCTTCAACAACAGAATTTTATTCTCTCACAGTTCTGGAGGCTAGAAGGCCAAGATCAAGGTGTCAGCAGATTAATTTTTCTAATGCCTCTCTGTTCTTGGATTAAAGATGGCCTCCCTCTTGCTGTGTTCTTACATTGTCTTTCTTCCGTATGTTCAGCCCATATCATGTCTGTATGTATCCAAATTCCCTCTCCTTATAAGGACATCAGTCTGATTGGATTAGGAACACCTTAATGGCCTCATGTTAACTTAATCATCTCTTTAATGGCCCCCTTCATCTCCAAATACATTCATATTCTGAGATGCTGAGAGTTGAGGCTTCCACATATAAATTTGGGGACAGGAAGAACACAGTTTGACACAAATACTTCCTTTTTTCTCTTACGACCCCAGTGTCACCATTTGAACAAACCCAGGTGACCTTCCTAGATGGTCAGCCAACTCCAAGATGCAAAATTGCTCCACTGGCCTGCATCTCACCACAGAAATATAATTCAGATGATAGCAAAAGAACCGTCCAGCAAATCCAGCCTAACCTGCAGACCTGCCTAACTGTAAGCCAAATGAAATAACTGCTGTTTCAAGCCACTAAGTTCAGAGGTAGTTTATTGCACAAGAATCACTAATTGAGATGCTAATACTAAAAGTGTATCAAAAACTAGCCAGGCATGGTGATGCATGCCTGTAATCCCAGGACTTATGAGGCTGAGACAGGAGAGTCTCAGATTCAAGGACAGCCTCAGCAAAGCAGGAAGACTTTCAAGAGTCTAATGAGACCCTGTTTAAAAAAAAAAAAAAAAAAAACGGAAAATGCTGGAGTGGAGCCCAGAGGTAGAATGCCCCTGGGTTCAATCCAAAAAAAAAAAACAAAAACGTATTGAAACTTGCTTTATTCAAACCTATTATCAATCAGGGTTCTTTAACTTAAGTAAAGAGGAATTCATTAGAAAGATAATGTGCTGGCAGAATCAGTGGGAAGCTTGAAAGCTTGAGAAGAGACATGAACAAAAATAGCTCTGACGTCCAGGGAGCAATCCTATTCTGTATTTTTATCAGAGTTCTATGCTTCCAATGGAAAAGAAAAGCAAAACATCAACTTAGAACATGTGCCACCAACCTAAGCTTCAAAGTCCCAGGAGAAAGTGAAATGGGGGGGTCTCTTATAGGATTCTTGTCCAGTGGATTTCGATGAATGGAGTCCAAGGACTAATGAAGGGTGTAGAAATATGAAAGTCTATTTTAAGTCAGGGAAAGATAGAAGACAAAAACAGCTCCTCTCTCAGAGGGGTAGAATCCCAAAAGAGAATAAACACTGAAGATCTTGAGAGGTGGCCAAGTAAACCTTATTAAGATTCCCCATCTTGAGATATTAATACTAAAAATGTATCAAAAACTAGCCAGGCATAGTGGTACATGCCTGTAATCCCAGTACCTATGAGGCTGAGACAGGAGAGTCTCAGGTTCAAGGACAGCCTCAGCTGTGCTTGTGTTTTTGTTTTTGTTTTAATTACTGGTCAGAATTAGGTTTTGTGGAACCAATATCTTTTGACCAATTTCAATCCTTAATTTGAATTATCTTGTGGGCTGATGGGCCCTGATCTCCTGGTGCCCATAAGTTTCTCACCTGTTTTTTACCTCCCCCACCTCACAGAAAGTCTTTTAATTCCTCATGTTCCAAGGTCATCTGGCCTACCTCATGTCTCCCCTCTGATAAAGTGACTTTAACCGTTGTTAGGAAAATGCAACAAAAACTGCTCTAAATGCTTTGAGCTGGGGGGTCGCTGTCAGAGTATTGCAGTTAGGGTCTTAGGGGGTAGATGATCTAGAGGATGGTGGAGGGAATCTTTCATATTAGTTTTTTTTCTTATAACCATCTGTAGCTGGAGAGCTGAAGGAGCCTGGTTATCTTGGCTTAAAGTCATTTATGGTGGTTCGGTGGGCATCTACATAAAAAAATTGATATGTCAGTACATTATACAATAATCTAGACATCTTGCTATGATGGTATTTTCCATAACTCTTTACCTTGGGCCATCCACCTATTAGCATTTCTTAAATGGAGGCCAGGTAGGCAACCTATCTGCAATAGATCATAAGTTATATATAACAATGTGAAAAGTCCCTGTGGCACAAAGCCTGAAAAAAACCCAAGCATGTTGTCCTTAACTTAGCTTAAACATATTTGTTGTATGTAGGATTTTGAACAAGACTCCCATATTCTCCAAGATCTTAAAGGAATAGGAATCTCCCTTTTAGTGTCTGATGGTCCTAGACCTATAAAACCACAAGAACAACAGGTTTAACCTTACAGCCTCTTATAAGGACAGAGAAATTTTGGACATCAGTGTTATGTCTTCTTTTTTCTGTGAGTCTAAAGGTAGACTCACTATTATAAATGGCTTCAGTACAGCTCCTTTTCTGTTACTCCTGAAATAATATATTTGCCTCTGGTTAGACTGTTCTTTGGGGTGTTTAAGATCAAGCAGGTAGCCCTATGTTGAGCAAACATAAGTTTTGCTAACATTATTTTTCTGTTGAGGTCAGCCAAGTCTCCTCAGGGTTACTCTTAGGGATTTGGTGAGGCTTTAGCTCTACCAGTTGTAACATCTTCCAGGATGGGTCATGGTCTTGTTGATCATCTGGCTTCCTTCAAAGCATAGGGGACATTTCCCTCTCCAATGACACTCTTATTTGCAGAATATGTACAGGTGGCTCCCAGTCTCTGGGGCCTCCATAATCCTCCTGTTCATTGGGCCAGATGTTGCAGGACTCTTAGCAAAGTCTAATTGTCCCATAGGTCCTATTTTTTTTTTCAGTTCTGGGGGGTTGAACTCAGGGGCATTTTACCTCCGAACTATACCCCCAGCCCTATTTTTCATTCTTTATTTTGAAACCGAGTCTCACTAAGTTGCAGAGTGCCTCACTAGGTAGCTGAGGCTGCATAGGTCCTATTTTACCTTGGAAGGTGAGGGCCAAATATTGGCTGTTCTTTCATTGCTCTTTTATTTCCTGACCTGATTGTTCTCTAAGCTTCAGTGATTGAATAGCTAGAAGATCAGTTTCACTAGTTCTTTTTAGGCTGTCTTGCAGGTGACATCTATCATCTCAAAACACTGTTTGGATATTGTACTTCTATTAAATGTTAACAAACAGCAGTTACAATTTTTTATTTTAAAAAAAAGCAAAAACAGAATTATCAAGAACAAAACAAATCTCATCTGTATCTTTGCATAAAGAAGATGATCACAATACAATTAAGAATATATAAATATAAACCTGAAAAGGCTATTACTATTCCCAGTTTTGTTCAGATGCCATTAGCTTAGTAAAGTGTTTTCTTAAGTTTTATATTTTAGAAGCCCTGTATATTTAGGGAACATGAATATCTAAAACATTATTGTTATAGATATAAAATGTAAAGACAATAGGGAACACAGGAAATTATCTTAATAAAATGTAAAATTTTGTTTTGTTTCAAACATAGAATCAATGCATTTAATGTTACTTTTAGAAAACTCTTTAAATAATTCCTTTTAATCTTAATCAGCTTCATCACATACATAATTTTTCTCATAAGTTTTACCCTTTACAAATTATTTGCAACTTCCTGAAATCCTCTGTGACTTACTTAATATTCTGATTTTTGTTCTCTTCTTTCTTTTTCTCTGTTGGATAACTCAGTTATTTTGAACAAAGATCTTGCCATACAAAATCCTTTTCCACCTAAAAGCATTTTCCTCTTTCTTTTAACTTTCTTCATTAAAATATCCCTTCATGCCATAAATAGTTCCTTTTATTTATTGGGTTTCCTTTTGTCTTTTGAGGTGCTGGTGGTAAGGAAAATTTTCATCTGTCAGTTTGGCCCAAAAACCCATATCTGATTTACCTTGCAGGCATAGCTTTTTCCTTAACATGAACTTTAGACCCTTTACTTTCCTCCTGCAAAACAGATAAAGCTGCAAGATAGTGTCATTGCTTACATTTCCCTCTAGTACCCATCCTCTCTGTCTTTTAAACTATACTACCAAGATCAGATGCAGAAAAAAGTCTAGTTATTTTTCTTTAGTGTCTGAGGGTCAATGGATCCCCAGTTTCATAAGATACAATTTAAGAGAGTGCTAGTGTTCTTGAAAGATGGAGAGTTTCCCATTTGAAAGAGCAGAAAAAAAGCATCCTTTTAACTTCTCTCACTGTCTGATTGTCCTAAAGCACAATAGTCAGGTCTTGAACCTGATTCCTGTCCATGTATGGCCATGAGCAAGATGTGTCTACTGAATTCATCCATAGTTATCAGTAAGACATAGAGCCAGCATCTGTTTCAACCACCGGTCACATGTACATATGTGTCCATGGTGGTTGCCAGAGAGACCTAGAGCCAGCACCTGTTTCAACCACCAGTCACATACAGGTATGTACTAGTGGTAGCTACAGCATGTATTTATGCCTGTCTGTGACTTGCCTTTGTTGCCAAGGGGAAGTGTCCTTAGATTATCTGGTTTAATATTTCCAGAATGATGGACAGTAAGGAAATGACACTCAGGGTGTATTACATAGCTCTTGGCATCATTATATTTCCAGCATCTGGACCAATAAGCTTGGCCTCTTGACCTCTTTTTCTAGAGGATTTGAAAACCTCCATGCAACTCTATCATCTAAAAATTGTTAAGGAGTGTTTTATTGGTCTGACCATTGTCTCCAAATTCTTAGGGTGCTCGGGTAAAAGAATGGATAGTTATCCCCATCAAAGCAATGTATACAAAATTACACAGTGGCCTGAACCCTGATTTCCAGTAATCTGTGTTGTCTTTTAGTAAAGACCAAAAACAAAACCACCCCACAAAATTGTTTTCCTATATATCAATAAATTAGAAGCCCATTTAATAGACCCAAATGTTATTGTAGATTCTAAGAAGCCAAGAGCATTTTAAAGTATTAATTACATTTTATATTTTCCCAATTTAATTTAATAATTAAATTATAGATTACCCTTGAAAAATCAAGGCATCAGATAAGCATCACTAGAATCTTAAAACATTTTTCCTGCCATAAATAAAACTTCAAGCTGGGCGTGGTGGCACACCTGTAATCCCAGTATTTGGGAGGCTGATACAGAAGGATCACAGGTTCCAAGCCAGCTTCAGCAACCTACTGAGATCCTGTTTCAAACAAAAATAAAATAGGGATGGGTATGTAGCTCAGAGGTAAAACACCCCTGGGTTCAATCCCTGGTACCACACACACACACACACACACACACACAAAAGAAATAAAAACTTCAAAGCAATGTACATAGTATTTGAAAACATCTTACAGAAGCAAAAATAATCTTAATTGACTATTTACCTAGTAAAAAATGCATTTGTTAATAATTTTAAGGACATCTTTAATCTCATGAACAAATCTTAAATTCACTCAGTTGTTAGATTATTAAATCGCGTGAGCTAAGAAGCATTTAGTTTTATGTTTTTTCTTCTAAATTTTATGAGCACTCATTTATTAATATGCCAATTCTGGTACCATGTAAATAATACATAGACACATTACATACATAACACAACCAGGAACATCAACAGGTAGGAGACAAGAGAGTTACAGATATTTACTACCCAAAGTGAGGCCAGATCTAGAGCTTCCAGATTAACTCTTGAATAACTGCTGAGTAAAGACAGCACAAAAGAAAAAAACCCAAAAAGATAGAGACCTAGAAGTCTTCCAGTTAGACAAAACAAAAATAAATCAGAACAGAAAATATATGTTTGCAAATCTAGGTGAATTTGTAAAACCCATGTGCTCAAAAAATATGAAACAACCGTAGTTACTGTAGTAAAAAAGATATATTCTGCTACAAATTTGTAGAGGTGCTTGTTTAAAAAGATTCATGGTTTTTTCTTCTTTCTAGAGAGGGATTAGAAAACAAAGTTCTAAGCCGGGCGTGGTGGCGCACACTTGTGGTCCCAGCATTCGGGAGGCTGAGACCAGAGGATCTGGGTTCGCAGCCAGCCTCAGCTACCTAGTGAGACACTCCGCAACTTAGTGAGACTCGGTTTCAAAATAAAGAATAAAAAATAGGGCTGGGGTTATAGCTCGGAGGTAGGTAGAATGTCCCTGCGTTCAATCCCTAGTACCGCAAAAAAAAGAAAACAAAGCTCTAGAATCCTAGAATTGGGCTTTTCAGAGTGCAAGAGAACAAACCATATTAGAAAATAGAATTATATTACAGGTCTTTACAAGAAACATTTAAACATAAGCATCTATCTACCCAAGGCAGCACTTCTTTGTGAGTTTGACCAGCAGCATCAGAGGTCTGAGATGTTATCTGTCACATCATGGAAGGGGGTAGTAGTTCATTGCTTCCAGAGTTGGCATGTAAATAGATCCAGAGGGGTGGCTTTAAAATAGACATCTCTCTTCTCGTGCATATTAAATTTGGGGTGGTGGAGAGCTTTCCTTTGTTCTCTTTCCCACCACACCATATGAGGTGGGGATCTAAATCCTACCCACCATGGCCAGAAACTAGCCAATGATTGCTCTCCCAATTATTTAGAGTCCTGGTAAACCAAGTAAGTAGCTCTTCTTTGCCCCAATTCTGACTAACTCTCTAAGCAGGGTAATAGTAAAGAATACTGAGTTTAAAAAACAAACTGCTGCAGTCTTCCATTCATATGCAAATTAGTTCAGTTAGAGATGGCTTTCAGACAGCTGCTTCTGTTTTTTCTTTTGGTTGGAGGAAGTAGCCCATGGTTCCCCAAGGTCTGATTGTGGCTCTTAGGGACCAGGGCTGGAGTTCCTACCTGGGGATCCATAGTGATCCACACATCATTTGACCCCCTTGAGCAGTTGCATTTGCATGCCAACCACAAAGAAAACCCCTTGTTTTTCTCTTAGGACTGTGGACCACCTGGTCAAATCCTGTGTGTGTATGTGTGTCTCAGCTTTTCGTGCTGCACACAAGGAACTGGGATAGATTGTGACCTTTATGGCAACTGCTCCCCTACCCATTGTGGCATCAATGCATCTGCTGGCAAGGCAATGGCTTTGCACTCAGTGTACAGGGTAAGGTGGTTGGTGCCTACTGTGCCAAGGGATCATGTAATCTCAGCATTACCAATGAGATTTTAGCCAGGTGGCATCTTAGCACGAGATGGCAAGCAGCACTGCCTTTTTAGTTTCCTCCTCTATTCACTTGCTTTGTTTCCCCTCCTACACACGTGAGTACTTTAGCCACTGTCCCTTGCAGGTTCTCATTCCAAAAGGCACAGCCCAGACTAAGTCCAACTGTAAGCCAAGTGGAATCAAACTGCCTGATCTGAGCCTATAAGACTATGTGGCAGAAGCCCAGAAGAAACAGTTTTTTACAATGCACCATAACTCAAATGGGAGTGTCTCCTCTTATGGGGTTCTTATCCAGTGGATTTCGATGAATGAAGTCCAAGGACTAACAAAAGGTATAGAAATATGAAAGTTTA
>PVLC010017514.1:0-10635 GCA_004027655.1 Graphiurus murinus
GGGTTGGTGGGTTAGCATAAGTAAGGCCATTTTGTAAAAGCAGCTAATGTTCTAGGTGGAAAAGTACTACCCCACCTGTAAATGACTAAGCCGGTGAACAAAGGACTAGCTGGGTCACAATGCCCCTCTTGAACTCCTGCCCAAGCCTGTATCCTAGAATCGTTTGTTTCAAATCTCTGAACCGCAAAAGGGGACTTTTGCCAATCAATGTAAAGATCACGAATCCACCCCCCTTTTGTGTATATAATGTTAATGATCACTAGTTTCGGGGTCTCTGCCGGTCCCGCTGTTGTTTGGGGCATGGCGGGGGCCCAGATTCGAATCTGAAATAAATTTTGTTCGCAACTCCCCGCTGGTCCTTCCGTGAGTTACTCGCTAACATGTGGTACTGGGGATTGAACCCTGGGGCATTCTACCTCCGGGCTACACCCCCAGTCCTATTTTTTAATTCTTTATTTTTTTGAAACAGGGTCTTATTAAGTTGCAGAGAGCCTCACTAAGTAGCTGAGGCTGGCCACGAACCTGAATCCCCTGGTCTCAGCCTCCCAAGTACTGGGATTATAAATGTGCGCCACCACGCCCAGCTTCCTAGACCTTTTGAATTTTACTTTGACACAGGGTCTGGCTTAATCCCCCGCTGTGGGCCTCACATTTGCAATCCTCCTGCCTCAGCCTCCTGAGTAGCTGGGATTATAGACATGTGCCACCACTCCTGGCTTTGCAAAATAATTCTTGTTCACAGACATGCAAATTCTGTTCGAGGAGATTCAGTGTTCTTTCCCTTGGAGAAGTCAGTTTGCATGATTGAACTCAGGGGCATTCTACCTTCGAGCTATACCCCCAGCCCTATTTTTTATTCTTTATTTTGAAATAGGGTCTCACTAAGTTGCGGAGTGCCTCACTAGGTAGCTGAGGCTGGCTGCGAACCTGGATCCTCGGTCTCAGCCTCCCAAATGCTGGGATTACAAGTGTGTGCCACCACACCTGGCTGGCAAATGCATTTCAATATTCCAGATCTATAAATGTGTGTGGGTTTGGGGTTCTCTTTTGAACCAGTTTCTGCCTAGGTCATCCCTCGTTAACGAGCCACAGCCAGGCACGGTGGTGCATACCTGTAACCTCAGTACTTTGGAGGCTGAGACTGGAAGATCTCAGGTTCAAGAACAGCTTCAGCAAGATAGAAACTCAGCAACCTAATGAGACTCTGTTTCAAAATTCAGGAATAAAAAGGACTGGGGGTGTAACTTGGAGGTAGAATTCTCCTGGGTTCAATCCCCAGCACCACCAAATAATAATGAGTTACATAAAATCTTTAGCATTGTTAGTTTTTTTGGTACTGAGGATTGAACTCAGGAGGATTCTTACCTCTGAGCTACATACCCCTAGTCCTTCTTTTATTTTTTATGTCGAAACAAGGTCTCACTAAGTTGCTGAGGGTTGTGCTAAATTTCTGAGGCTGGCCTTGCGGTTCACAAGTTAATTTTTAATTTGAATAAGAGTTGTAATTTGGCCGGGCGTGGTAGCACACTCCTGTAAACCCTGTACGTAGGAGACTGAGACAGGAGGATCACAGGTTCGAGGACAGCCTCAGCAAGCAGTGAGACCGTCATCAACCTAGCGAGACCCTGTTTCCAAGTAAGAAATAAAATCAGACTAGGGGTGTAAGCTCAAAGGTAGAATGACTCTGGGTCCAATCTCCAGTACCACACACACACACAAAGAGTTGTAGTTTGTGTGTGTGTGCACACGTGCAGGCGTGCTCGGGCGCTGGGATGCTAAGGATGCGCTCATCACTGAATTACCCCCACCCTCTGCCCCCAAGACTCATGATTTCTACCTTCTTAGGGAAAATTATCTTTTAACGTTAACCTGAAGTCACTGAATGCAGAGATAGAGTTTGTGTAAGAGCACACCCTTATGGAATATTTCAATATAGTTTTACTGAGGTGAAATTCACATAATACAATTAAACTCTTTTTTTGGGGGGGTGGTACTAGGGATGGGACCTAGAGGCATTCTACCTTTGACCTACACCTCCAGCCCTATTTTATTTCTTATTTGGAAACAGGGTCTCCTCGATAGGTTGATGAGTCTCACTACTTGCTGAGGCTGTACTTGAACCTGTGATGTGATCCTTCTGTCTCAGCCTCCCAAGTACAGGGATTACAGGCGTGCGCCACCACGCTCAGCAATTAAACATTTTATTTATTTATTTATTTATTTATTTATTTATTTATTTATTTATTTATTTTTCTGTGGCACTGGAGATTGAACCCAGGGGCATTCTACCTCGGAGCTATACCTCAAGCCCTATTTTATTTTTATTTGGAAACAGGGTCTCACTAGGTTGATGAGAGTCTCACTACTTGCTGAGACTGTCCTTGAACCTGTGATCTTCCTGCCTCAGCTTCCCAAGTACTGGGATTACAGGTATGTGCCACCAAGCCCAGCTACAATGAAACATTTTTATTTATTTGTTTGTTTGTTTGTTTGTTGTGGTACTGAGGATAGAACTCAGGGGCATTCTACCTCTGAGT
The DNA here is from genome assembly GCA_004027655.1 of Graphiurus murinus. Lineage (NCBI taxonomy): Eukaryota > Metazoa > Chordata > Mammalia > Rodentia > Gliridae > Graphiurus > Graphiurus murinus. The sequence goes on from PVLC010017514.1 coordinate 2,538, forward strand.
TATACCCCCTGTCCTATTTCTTTTTTTTTTTTTTTTTGCGGTACTGGGGATTGAACTCATGGGCATTCTACCTCCGAGCTACACCCCCAGCCCTATTTTTTATTCTTTATTTTGAAACCTAGTCTCACTAAGTTACGGAGTGCCTCACTAGGTAGCTGAGGCTGGCTGTGAACCCAGATCCTCCGGTCTCAGCCTCCCAAATGCTGGGATTACAAGCGTGCGCCACCACGCCCAGCTCCCCAGTCCTATTTCTTATTCCTTATTTTGAAACAGGGTCTCACTAAGTTGCGGAGGGCCTCACTAAGTAGCTGAGGCTGTCGGTGAACCCAGATCCTCTGGTCTCCGCCTCCCAAGTACTGGGATTACAAGCGTGCGCCACCAAGCCTGTCTCAAACATTTTTAAAATGAACAGTTCAGGGGCGTTTAGTATATTCACAGTGTTGTGCAATTGCAAACTTATCTAGTTCATCATCCCAAGAGGAAACCCCTGTGCGCACTACAGTGACTCTCCATTCCTTCTGCAGTCGCTGGTCAACCTCAGTCTCTATGGGCTTGCCTATTCTGTAGCTTTCATGTAAATGGAGTCATCCAATAAGTGACCTTTTTCTGACTTCTTTCACTTACTGGTACTTTTTGTTGTTGTTCTTGCTGTTTCTTGTTTTTGTTTTGTTTTGTTTGCAATGACTGGGATGGAACCCAGAGCCTCACACATGCTAGGCACGTGCTCTACCACTGAGCTACACCCCAAGACCTGAACTGTACCCTTTAAAATGTTTAAGATGGTATTACGTTTTATATTATATATTTTAACCACAATTTAAAAGGCAATGAAGCTTAAGCCGGGCGTGGTGGCACATACCTATAATGCCAGTACCTGGGAGGTTGAGACAAAAGGATTGCAGGTTAGAGACCAGCCTCAGCAACCTAGTGAGATCCTGTTTCAAAATATAAAAGGGCGGGGGGGGGGGGTGTAGCTCGGAGGTAGAATGGCCCTGGGTTCAATCCCCAGTACCAAAATAAACACATGAATAAAAAGCAATGAAGTTTAAGAACAAAGAGGTGTCTGCGGGGATGACACAATCACCAGAAGCCACGTGGGGCCGTCCTTTCACGCTGTCGGTCCGTGAGTCCCCTGGGGCACACCCTCCTTGGGCACTTGTCCTCTGATAGCGAGGTCACATTCTGTTCTGGCTAAAGAAAAAACAGCGGAGCCGGGCGTGGTGGTGCATGCTTGTAATCCCAGTACTTGGGAGGCTGAGACAGGAGGATCTGGGTTTGCAGACAGCCTCAGCTACTTAATGAGGCTCTCCACAACTTAGTGAGACCCTGTTTCCAAATAAAGAATAAAAAATAGGGGCTGGGGGTGTAACTCAGAGGTAGAATGCCTCTGGGTTCAATCCCCAGTACCAAAAAAAAAAAAAAAGAAAAAGAAAAGAAAAAAAACCAGCGGGCTGCTCGTGTCTGTGGCGTTTGCATACTAGGCGTGTCAGGGCGCTCTGAGGACATTGATCAGAAGCTTGGACAGGAGCTGGGATGATAACCGAGCTGATTCGGTTATCATCAACCTGGAGATCCGGGCTCCTGTCCTCCTCCTCCTCCTCTCTACACCTCGGTGCAGAAGGTTCGAAGGCAGGTGGCATGCCTGTAGGGTGTGGTGGGTCACAGGGCCCGGGGGCGTTGGCCTTCCCAGGTCTTGGGCCACCCCCTCCCCCTCACCAGGCCAGGAGCTGCTGGTGCCAAGCAAGGTGGACCCACTTGGACCCTGGTGAGGACGCCCTCCTTATCTGAACCCGAAGGAAAGAGGCCCTGAGCCTCCTCCGGTCCTGCCCCTCCCTACAATCAGGCTGCTCTCTTAAGCGCCCTCCCTTCCTCACACCCCATTTAGTGCCCTTCTGGCACCTCCAGGGCGCGTCCGCTAGGATGTGATAAAACATGTTCCTAAAGAAGCTGGTATGGGGTCAGGTTCCACATAAAAACAAGGGCCGAAGGGGGAAAGGGTTTAATCTGAACGCAAACAAAAGCTGGGCTCGGTGCCTGCAATCCCAGTACTGGGGAGGCTGAGGCAAGAGGATCCATGGTTCCAAACCAGACTTTGGGGATTGAACTCAGGGGCATTCTACCCCTGAGCTACACTCCCAGCCCTTTATTTTGAAACAGGGTCTAAGTTGCAGAGGGCCCAAGTAGTTGAGGCTGGCCGCAGACCCGGATCCTCCGGTCTCAGCCTCCCAAGTACTGGGCTTGCAGGTGTCCAAGTCAGTCTTAGCAACTTAATGAGGCCCTGTTTCAGAATAAAAAGGGCTCTGGGGGTGTAGCTCAGAGGTAGAATGCCCCCAGGTTCAAATCCCATCCCCCCCTCCCCCAAAAAAGCAATTGCAGTTCTGATTAAAAACAAAAACCAGCAGGCCAGGCATGGTGGTGTACACCTGTAATCCTAGTACTTGAGAGATTGAGACAGGAGGATACAAGGTTCAAAGCCAGCCTTGGCAACTTAGTGAGGCTCTCAGAAACTTAGCGAGACCCTATTTCCAAATAAAAAATAAAATAGAGCCAGTGGTGTAGCCTGGAGGTAGAAGTCCACTGGGTTCCATCCCCAGTACCACATAAACAAACAAGCACAGCAGTCTAGTTAAACCTCCACTGGCATCTGTACCCAAAAGCACTGTCATGCTAGTTATTTATTTATTTATTTATTTATTTATTTATTTTTGCAGAACTGGGGATTGAACCCAGGGGCATTCTACCTCCGAGCTCCACTCCCAGCCCTATTGAGTTGTGGAGGGCCTCACTAAGTAGCTGAGGCTGGCCTCGAACCTGTGATCCTCCTGTCACCACCTCCCAAGTCCTGGGATTACAAGTATGGGCCACTATGCCCAGAGGGTCCTTAGGTCATTTCCAGAAAGAGCTAAGGACCCTTAGCTTAGAAACTGGGGACGTGCAGGGGGTGGGGGCAGGGGCTTGTGCTGGACCCCAGCCCTGGGGGAAGAGATCTGCAGGCTGCGGGAGTGCCCCAGTGGTAGAGCGTGACCTTACAAGCACCAGGGCCTGGCCTCCACCGCAGCACTGCAAAGAAATACATAAATAAAAGCAACCTAGCGTGCGTGGTCAGAGAGGACGGCGACAGCGGCCTCTGAGCAACAGGACACGTGGCTGGCTTTGGTCCTTTTTCCCCTCAATGATAGAAGGTTCTAACATAATCCCCCATGGTGAGTCAACTGTCTAGTGCGGAGGAGAGCGAGAGAGGTCCTGGCAGCACCCCGGGACCCTTCTGTAACTAACACTCACACACACACACTTCCTCTCTCTCTCTCTCTCTCTTTTCTTTGTGATACTGGGTATTGAACCCAAGGGCTTTCTGCCTCTGCCTCTGCATCACACTCCCAGCCTTATTTTATTTTGAAACAGGGTTTAAGTTGCGGAGGGCCTTATTAAGTTGCTGATTCTGGCCTCGAGCCTTCTATCCTCCTGTTTCAGCCTCCCAAATACTAGGATCCTCCTTTTCTTTTTTTGTGTTACTGGGGATTAAACCCAGAGGCATTCTGCTTCTGGGCTACATCCCTATTTTTCTTTCTTTCTTTTTCTTTTTTTTTTTTTTTTTTTTTTTTTTTTTTTTTTTTTTTTTTTTTTTTTTTTTTTTTTTTTTTTTTTTTTTTTTTTTTTTTTTTTTTTTTTTTTTTTTTTTTTTTTTTTTGCGGTACTGGGGATTGAACTCAGGGGCATTCTACCTCCAAGATACACCCCAGCCCTATTTTTTATTCTTTATTTGGAAACAGGGTCTCACTAAGTTGCGGAGGGCCTCACTAAATAGCTGAGGCTGGCCTCGAACCCGGACCCGGTCCCTCCCATCTCAGCCTCCCAAGTACTGGGATTACAAGTCTGTGCCACCATGCCTGGCTCTTATTTTCATTTTTGAAACAGAGTCTCACTAGGTTGATGAGAGTTTCACTACTTGCTGAAGCTGTCCTCGAACCTGCCATCCTCCTGTCTCACTCTCCCAAGTTCTGGGATTACATGTGTGCGCCACCAGGCCCAGCTCTCACTTTTCTTTTTAAACCAATTCTTTGGCTTTTATCAGAGGAGGTTTCAAAACACAAGTCAGTTTCTTGGGAATATTAGTACACATTTCTTCCACACCCATTTGCCGGCTATCTGTAATTAGTCAAAAAGTCTGGTGGAGCTGGGCGTGGTGGTGTGCCCGCCTGTAATCCTAGTACTTGAGAGGCTAAGACAGGAGGATCAAAGGTTTCAGCAATTTAGCAAGGTCCTCAGCAACTCAGTGAGACCCTGTTTCAAAACAGAAAGCTGGATGAGGTGGCACATGCCTGTAATCCTAGTACTTGGGAGGCTGGGACAGGAGGATTGCAGGTTCAAGACCAGTCTCAGCAATTTAGTGAGGCTCTCAGCAACTTAGTGAGAACCTGTTTCCAAATAAAAAATAAAAAATAGGGCTAGGGGTATAGCTGGGAAGGCCCCTGGGTTCCACCCCTAGTTAAAAAAAAAAAAAAAAAAAAAAAAGTAAAGTAGGGCTGGGGATATAGCTCAGGGGCAGAATGCCCTTGGATTCAATCTCTGGAACCACAACAAACAAGTCTGGTGGGTTAGCAAGCCCCTTGGCCCAGGACTGCAATCCCATCTACTCTGTAGGCTGAGGCAGGAAGATCACTCCTTCAAGGTCAGCTGGGCAATTTAATGAGACCCGGTTTCAAAATAAAGGAGAAAAAGGACTGGGGGTGTGGCTCAGTGGTAGAGACACCTTGGGTTCAATCCCCAGTACAAAAAAAACAAAACAAAACAAAACAAAAATCTGTGGGTGGGTTAATCCAGGCTCTTTATCTTTTTTTTTTTTTTTTTTTTTTTTTTGCGGTACTGGGGATTGAACTCAGGGGCATTCTACCTCCGAGCTATATCCCCAGCCCTATTTTTTATTCTTTATTTTGAAACAGGGTCTCACTAAATTGCGGAGGGCTAGGTAGCTGAGGCTGGCCTCGAACCCGGATCCTCTGGTCTCAGCCTCCCAAATGCTGGGATTACAAGCGTGTGCCACCACGATGTTTATCTTTTTAAACTCCAAAGCAAACACTGACTTCAGTGAAGCAGGTGTAGGGGTCAAGTCGCAGAAGGCGGTAAACAGCCATCGACCCCTAGAAAGTAATAAAGAAATGCAAAGCTCTGGAGGCCAAAAAGGAGGCCCACCGCAGTGGGTGCGCCCAGACCCCGCTTCCAGGCAGGCTGCATGGGGCACTGGGCCCCCAAGACCGGCCACTGCCTGCTGCGAGCCCTGGAGCCTGCAGACCTCGCCTGGCCTGAAGGTGTCCTTCCTTCCAAGAGGGGCTGGGGTCCTGGGGCTGGGAAGGGTCCCAGTCTTGGGATGAAGAGACCTGGGAGGGGGGGGAGCTCCTCCGGCCATAGACAGGGCCCCTTTCTTTGGCCTCCGGCAGCGCCGGAGGAGAAGGTCCAGCCTCAGGCCAGGCTGGCGAGGAGCAGGACTGCGCTGCGCGAGCTCGGGGGGGCCAACGGTGGGCAGCGAAGCCCGCGCCGCCGCGCCCGCACCCTCGCCATCACCGTGGAGGCGGCCGCCCAGCGCGCGCCAGGTGCGCTCCCTCCACCGAGGAGCGAGCGTTGGTGCGCACGGGGCTCCCCGCACCGGGAGGAACCAGGTACAGGTAGGCCTGACCACCGATCTCCCCTCGCCCCCCGTTGGAGAAGTGGAGGCGGGGCCGGCCTCCGTCCTCGACTCTGGGCTTTGGGGGATCCTTGCTTGCCCAAGGACGCAGCGATACATGGGAGCTGTGAGCCAAGAAACGGGTGTCCGGAGCCCTCTGGGGAGACACGCCCGATCATTGCAAACTTGGCCGTTCCTTTTTGTTCGATTGCGCAACTGGTACCCTTAACTCCTTGCTCCCCAATAGTACCCCCCCCCTTTGAGGTGCATTGTCTTTGAAGATTTTTTTTTTCAAACTCTTTGAAATAATTGGACACCTGATGTGGTGGTTCTTAGTTGGAAACCACTGTGTTAGGGCCGTGACAGAGGACAAAGCGGAGTGCCCACTTCTCCCCGAGAACAGGAACATGGGGACCCCAGGACACACACATTACGCTGTCCTCCTCCTTGTTCTCTGAGGAGCCTGGGTCAGTGATTTCAGGGTTTGCTGTGGGTGCCAAGAATAGTTTTTCTTTTTCTTTTTTCTTTTTTTTTCTTTTGCGGTACTGGAGATTGAATCCAGAGGCATTCTACCTCCGAGCTACACCCCCAGCCCTATTTTTTATTCTTTATTTTGAGATAGAATCTCACTAAGTTGCAGAGTGCCTTACTAGGTAGCTGAGGCTGGCCTCGAACTCAGATCCTCCGGTCTCAGCCTCCCAAATGCTGGGATTACAAGCGTGCGCCACCATGCCCAGCTCCAAGAATAGTTTTCAACACACAGTAACTGTGAGGTGAATGGGAGTGAGTGCCCTGCTGCATGCCTGTAATCCCAGTACTTGGGAGGTTGAGATAGGAGGACTGCCGGTTCAAGGCCAGCCTCACCCACTTAGCAACTTAAGGTCCTCCACAATTTAAAACACTGTTTCAAATTAAAAAGGGCTGTAGCTTGGAGGTAGAATGCCCCTGGGTTCAATCCCCAGTACCAAGATGGGGTGGGGGGGGGATAGGTAGAAAAAAGGACTAGATTAACTGGATCTACGTAGCATCCAGCCTGCCAGGGAGCACGTTCGGTGCAGAATACACACCCTGTGGGCCTGCTGGCACTTTGTCCTGGATTTTGTCCTCTTGGCCTGGACTGCCCAGGGCAGCTGAACACGCGCGATGCACAGGGGTGACGGGACCCAGACCAGGGGCTGTGGGTTCCTCTCCCTGCCCCGCCAATAAAGTGCTGTAAGGTATTTATTGCCTTCGCAGCAGTGATGAGTGCACAGAAAATAACATCTCTAGGCCACTCCGTTCCTTAAAAAGGAAAATAGACACTCTCCCCGCCCCAGGAAGGGTGGGGCACACCTATCATCCTAGTACTCAGGAGGCTAAGACAGGAGGATTGAAGGTTCAAGACCAGCCTCAGCAACTTAGTAAGACCTCATTTCAAAATAAAAAGCATTTAAAAAAAAAGGGAATGTGTGTGTGTGTGTGTGTGTGTGTGTGTGTGTGTGTGTGTGTGTGTTGGGGGTAACTGGGGTTATAGCACAGAGGTAGAATGCTCCTGGGTTCAATTCAATTCCCAGTAACACACACACACACACACACACACACACACATACACACACACACACACACAAAACAAAAACAGCTGAGCGTCGTGGTGGCACACCTTGTTTTTTTGTTTTGTTTTGTTTTGTTTTTTGCGGTACTGGGGATTGAACTCAGGGGCATTCTACCTCCCTCAGCCCTATTTTTTATTCTTTATTTTGAAACCTAGTCTCACTAAGTTGCGGAGTGCCTCACTAGGTAGCTGAGGCTGGCTGCGAACCCGGATCCTCCGGTCTCAGCCTCCCGAATGCTGGGCTTACAAGCGTGCGCCACCACGCCCGGCTGGCACACACTTGTTATCCCAGTACTTGAGAGGCTGAGACAAGAGAATCACAGGTTCTCAGCCAGCCTCAGCTACTTAATGAGGCCTTCTGCAACTTAGTGAGACCCTATTTCAAAATAAAGAATAAAAAATAGATCTAGGAATCTAGCTCAGAAGTAGAATGCCCATGGGGGGAAAAAAAAGAAAGAAAGAAAGAAAGAAAGAAAGAAAGAAAGAAAGAAAGAAAGAAAGAAAGAAAGAAACTCTCCCCAAAAAGTGTTACGTGTGTCTGAGAGTATAGCTCAGTAATAGAGCACGTGCTCAGCACGCGTGAAGCCCTGGGTTCAGTCCCCTCACACATACGAATAAGTGTTGCATGGTGGCACAGGCCTGTAATCCCAGTACTTGGGAGGCTGAGACAGGAGGATCACAGGTTCCAGGACAGCCTCAGCAAGTAGAAACTCCGAATAACCTAGCAAGACCCTGTTCCAAAGCAAAAACCAAAAAGGTCTGGGAATGTAGCTCAGAGATAGAATGCCTGTTTTTATTCCTCAGTACTGAAAAAAAAAAAAAGAAAGAAAGAAAAGAAAAGAAAAAAG